>VXBX01008001.1:33065-46014 GCA_013400415.1 Scytalopus superciliaris | reverse complement strand
AGTTGCTCCCATTTTGTCACATTTGCACTGATCATGTCTTGTGTCTCACTTTGTTCCTTTTAAAGGGATTAATTTAATTCTGATAATCACCTTTTCATTTTTAAGCTGCACTGCATTTTTCTGACTAATTTTCTTTCTGGACATGACAAAGCTGCAATTAATTTATTCATCCAGGTGCCTTTGCATATAAGCTGCCAGAGATCATGTCAAAAGGCTCCAGAAACTTTTACAATTAACAGTTGTAGCTTTTAAGCAACTGGCTATCATTAGTAGCTTCTGTGTTCAGGTTACTTAATTAGTTACAACCAATTACCAATAGGCTGTTCTTCTGTGCAATTTGTAATTGACTGAAGCAGCTTTTCACTTGCCCATTTAAAAGTCTAATGTAGATTGCTGTGCTTGAATGATTAATACCTACCTGGTAGGAGATCCATAACAGGCACTTGATCCTGCTGTGACAGGACTTGCTAGCAAGGTTTCCTCTAATGGCAAGTAGGCCAGCATCAGTAATTCACTTCACAGGCAGATCAGAGGGGAGGCTCAGTATGATGTACAGAGCCACTGGTGGGAGAGTCACCTTTTTCCCCTTGAACTGTGTAGATTTATGATAAAGCTGAGAGCTATATCCTCCCATGCATTTAAAATAAAAATTACTTCAAACCAGCTCATTAAAATGTCATTGTGCTGCAACAGGAGATCCATTTATTCCTGGGCAGATTGGAAAGATCAGACTTATCATATCTGGGCAGGGGCTATAGAAGGAGGAGACTAATGCCTCTGGGATCTACTCCTCCAAGCCTCAGGGAGTGTGTTAGACAGAGGAGAGAAGAGAAGGCTCCAGGGAGATCTTATTGCTACATTACAACAGGGGCTTACAAGAAAGGAGACACCTTTTAGCAGGGCTTATCTCATAGAACAAGGGGTAGTGGTTTTAAACTAATTTAAACTGATGTTTTTATGATGAAGGTGGTGTAAAACATTGGAGCGGGTTTCCCAGAGAGGTAGTAGATGCCCCGTTTCGGAACACATTGAAAGCCAGGCTGGACAGGACTCTGAGCAACATGATCAAGTTACAGATGTCCCTGCTGACTGCAAGGGCTTTGGACTAGATGATCCTTAAAAGTCCCTTCTAACTCAGACTGTTCTATGATTCTACGATTCTACGATTCTACGATCTTCCTCTCTAATGTCTTCATTGGAAATTTTTCTACTAACTTGAGAAGACTGTTGTGATCACAGAAGCCTTTTCCTAACAATGGCTTTATGACCTCTCAGTTTTATTTCTAGTAGGGAACCTGAAATTTAAATTACTTTCAGAGTATGATATACTTGCCTGAAGACATGGTTCCTATTACATAATTTGTATTATCGAACAAAACTTGCTCTGACTTGCAAAACACTGATTTCTTCATAAAGCTGAAATTTTAGTGCTTTGGTTTTAACCATGTGTAAACTCAGAAAAGCATTTTCTAGTGCTAGAAATTTGTTATGTAACTGTTTGGTGAGATCCTGCAGGCCTTTTTTCAGTGAATGCTGCACAACAGTGAATATCAAACACAAATTCTTGAATGCAGGTAAATTTTAATGAGTAGAACTTGTGTGCTGAACATGTGTCAAAAAAAGATCTGTTTATGAAGGTTCACTTGAGATTTGTTTGTGAAGATTCACCTGAGATTTGAACAGTAACCATCTAAATGAACATCACTGTTCTTGATATGTGCCAGTTTGTCAAGATTTCTGAGCACAGATGGAGAAAAGCAAGGGAAGCTTCCTTTTACCATAAAATATCAGTTGTATTAACATGTAATGAAACTGGTTAATCTTTAAAGCAAAGTCAAGTTTTGAAGAAAGGAGCAAAATTAAACAATTGCAAATAATCTTTTTATGTTCAGTGTCTACAGAAAGGCTGTATAACACTGATGGTTGTGCATTTCTTACTGTAAGAGGCTTAGTACTTGACTAGAACCACAGAAACATTTTGCTTTGTATGAGGTAGCTTCTGTAGCGTCATAGTTTGCGTGTGTTTCCCAGAATATTATCTACGTGGTATTTGCCTTGCTTTAACTATTCATAGCAAAAATGGTTTTTATTTTGTACCCTGGATGCAGCCAAAAATGTGTGTAAACTATCCATGAAGCAAATTATGATGTTAAGGCTAATTACTGAGCCAGTAAGTCAAATAATATGCACGTATAAATATTTCCAGAGATGGAAGTCATGGTATCCATTGGGGTTAAATTAACTTCTTTTTTTTTACGCATTTATTTAGATATAAAATGTAAGTAGTTTTCTAAAAGTATTCATTAAATCTATTTTAGGCTCCCTTTTGAACAGTTTTGAGCACTGAATACAAAGTGGGACCATCGCTTTCCGTGTTCACACTCTAAGTGCAGTAACGACCACAATTACTCCAGGCTGTATATGATTTCAGCTTCTAGTTTTTTGGAGTTATTCTCTGGCAGGATAGATGATTCTGTGTGTAATGGCACTTGCATGTATTTTCCCAAGTGATAGTTTGCAGACACATTTAGTTATAACACTAAATCTATCCTTTATGAATTAATTAAGATGGTATTTGTGTTTCCAACTCCTGAGAGGAAGAATGTAAATGAAGTATATTACGCTTAAAGTGATATTGTTGAGCTGACTTGAAACTCTTAGCTTCAGAGGGAGAATGTTGCTATCACCATTTGTATGAAGAAATAAAATGTATCTGTAATGCTTTTCCTGTTAAATGCATACTCTGTGTTCAAAAGAACTGACTGAAAATCTCTATGTTACAGAAAAAAAAGTAAAATATTAAATAGAACATGTATCATATTATCTGTAAAAATATATGTATTTGAATTTAAATTTTATAGCTAAACACACAAAAAATCAGGCAATCTGAAAAATTACAGCTGAAATGTACAGCTGAACTTTTCACTTTGTATTATATGTAGAGGCAAATTCTTCCATTCCATCTTGGTTACCCACAAAAACACGTGCTAGTGGTATATACAGCAGTTTAAACAGCACACATGAGGCAACACAGAACCTGAGAAGCCAAATAACTTCAAATAAATGGTTCTTCATACCATTGCCTTTTCTTTTTAAGCCTGGAATATGGACTCTTACATTCTTAATTTCTGTGCATCTTCCAGCACAGTGCTCAGTTAAAACAAAATGGTTTATTGAAGGAGGCAAGGCCATGACATTTTTAGTCTCAGGTAATAAAATATTCTTCTGTCACTAAATTAAGTACAGTAAAGTGAAAAGCCCAGTAGCCTTGATACTGGAACTGAATCACTTGTTTCTGGATTTGTAAATATGCTATCAGTCAGTATTCATGGTATTGATAATATAGACCTCTGCAATTGCATTCTCTTTTTCATTGGAAGTGCTCAAATACTTCATCTGTGGATGAGTGTCCTGTGGATTTTAAAGAGGAAGGAAATGAGATGGTGAGTGAGTGAGTGACTGAAGAGTTTTCCAAGTCACCTGGATGCTATTCAGTAATCTTGAGGATATGAGCATCAGAAGGTCCTACAGCTTGACAGTAGATGTCAGCCTGCTCAAAGCTTCAAACACTGGTAATGTTTGCAAACTAAAATGACCTTTCAAGAATCTGGTTAAGAAATGGTCACCCTGATGTGACATCCATTTACTACTAGTATGACACTTTTTTCTGTATCTCAGGCACTGACTAAGACATGGTCCAAAAAAATGGCGTGTAATTATCTGTTTGCATGTAAGTCCTATGTTGTCCCATAAATAATATTTTTAATGCAGAAATGCAGTCATGTTTCTTCTTTTAACTATGATTTAAAATAAATCACTTGTAATTTAAGAGTCTGAATTTCTCTATGACGGGCAATGTCTTAGTCTGACCCAAATTCACTCTTTTTGGAACTGCTTTGCTGGAACAAGATGAACAAATGTCAATTTTCATTTGCTTGTTTTTATGGGAATAGATGAGAATGGATATATTTCCACCAGTAAGATTTGGAGGGCAACATCTAATGGTGACATGCAAATTAGGTTTAGATGATATTTCTGCCAGGGGAAATAAAAGCTCTTCCATGAATTTCCCTCATCATTCCTTTCATTTTCTGCATATGAGCTCCATGTAAAACTGTCAGGCTGATAATTAGGCAAATTATAGGGACCTCCTCATATGAAAAGTAATGCAATTTCCACAGAGGATTTCAAATGAAGATGCCCACAAGGAAGCAGAAGTCTGAGCTCGTTTTCCTATATTGAGACTGATTCATAAGTGTGCAGGTTTTTCATTGTCTACCCTTGACAGTTGCAAGAGGATCTAAAGGTGGACTTTCTTGCAGTGAGTAGGTCTCTGAAAAATACTTGTCTTCCGGAAAGTAACATATTTTAATGCAATCTAATTTGTTTGAAAATATTCCTCCTTAGCTCTGGTAAAACTGTGCAAGCTGACTGCATATGCATGATTTTCATGCAGAGTCATGAACTGGTGAAGGTTTATCCAAAATCAGCACAGACTTGTAAAGCTTTCATCAATCTTTCCCTAGAGAGAATATGTAGGGAAAGCCAATTATAAACTAGGTTTTGTAATTTGCTGCAAAGTCTCTTTGCAGAGTTCTACAGAGAAACAGCATTCCTCACTTTTAAGGACAGTACAATAATAAAGAAGTGTGATCATCAGCCTTTGTTCTTTCAAGAGCAACAAATAACATTCAGTAAACAGAGAAGAGAGTGCTCAGAAAGGGAGAACATAAAAAGCTAAGGAAACAGGAGCTGCCTCTCAAAACAGTCAGGGGACAAATTTTTGGGTGGCATAGTCAATGAGGAATAAGTAGGTGACAATAAAATGAATGAACAAAATAGACCTATTTTGATGCTCAGAATTGTGTTGACACACTGAGGTTACATTTAAATCCAGTTACGGGCTTTACCAAAGCATGGATGTATCAGAGTAGGTGTTGCTGTCTGTGTATTACAGTTTAAGTTTACTCTCTTACTGGATGTAGAATCCAGTGTCTGGGATCTACGTCACTAGTAATACTGGACAAGTGCCCAGAGACACTAATGCTTCCTGTGGAATTAAAAGCTAGCCAGAACTGAAGTCCTGAGAAGGAACACACCTCAATCATACTGTAGGTGTGTGAAGATATTAATTTAAGCATATAAACTCTTCTATTCACCTCACATTCTTTTCTTATCCACTTAGGAAATGATTCTCAAATCCCAATTTTACTTCTCCAAGTATGGCTGATTATTTTCAGTCTGTTTATCTCTGTATGATAACTACTCCTTTCCTCTACAGCCTCTTCATTGCAGAATGAAGCCTGAAAATACAAACATCATCTGTTTTGAATACTGGTCCCTGTGATCAGGCTGGGAACATCTTTGGTGTTGAATGACTGATTGCTGTTCATGTTTATTATATTGCAGTGGAATGTTGTGAGGGCAATTATGGAAACAGGAAGCCATTTCCTCATAAAACTGCTTGGAACAGTTGCTGGAAACATAGTGTATTCTCCTCAATCTATTTGTGAAATCAAACACACCACATAGAAGCAAGCTGGCAAGGAGAAGCACAGCCAATATACAGAAGAAATGTTTCATGCTGATCTTAAATTTTAATTAATCTTCAAGTAAAATATCTAGGGACATGATGGAGTCTTAATTTCCTAATTGCTTGAAGGGTTAATCTCATATATGCCTGCAAAGTGTGCTGCAGTTCAAATGAAAGCTCTGAGCTCCTGACAGGAATCAGTGCATGAAATGGTGTTATCTAGAGGAAAACATTAGATAGAGAAATGTTTCTCTCTTTTTTAATCTGGTGTAAATCCATGCATTTGATTGAACTTGAGTGATTTTATTTTGATAATTTGCATTTTGAAGATCGGTCAAATTACTGTCACCATTAATGAATGTATTTATATCTCTGACAGTTCAGACAATAAAGTTAGGGTGCATAAAATATTGCAGCCATGAAGTTACATAGCATTTTCATTCGTAAATCTGTGGGTTTGTGGTGTTTGGATATAACGAAGGATAATGTAGTATCCATCTACAGCGGGGAGGAAGTTAATATTTTTATATCTATGCAGGTGAAAGGATGTGACACCCACCCCTACCCACCTTTAATTCTGTTATCTTAACAGCCAAATAGGAATGCCCTCCAGGAAGAGTAGTCCTATAAGCTTATGGTAGTAAAGTGCTAGTTTTCATATCACAGCTATATGGTCCTCTCTTGATATTTTTATCCATTTAGTTACTGAAGGGTCTTTTTACTTTACCACACATTTTCTAAGAACTCCCCTGATTTCCAGGAGATTAATATGTTGGTATTACCAAAACATGCTACCCAGCACAGGACATTTAAATGTATGAGGAAGTGAAGCAGGTGTGCTGACAGCAGGTCACAAGTGCACTTTCACAGTGACTAAGGGAAAAACGAGAGAAGATCTAAGATGGTGGTTATACCATCTTGCCTGAGACCATCACCATAAATGACAGGCCATAAGTTCGGAACCTTGTGGTAAACTGCACAAAGCATCTTTAAAGTTTTAGTGCTGCAAAAATGGAGTCCTTTATTTAAGACAAAGTGATAAGAGCGTAAATCACTTTCTTCTGATGTCCACTGTGTTCCTCTGGCCCCTTGGACTCATAGGGATGTCTATATAACAATAAATTTCTAACTAATCTTATGACTTAAAATTTAGAAATTATTTTCTGCAGATATGGGAGGTATCCACCACAGCATGCTCAAAGCAAACCCTTTTTTAAGAATATGCAAGCAGGCTCTTGCTCTCTCTCACTGCTTTGCTGGTTGATTTTCAGTTCAGAGTTGAAGTTTCCAGCCCATGTCCCTTAAACCTGGATGTCACATCAATGTCCAGAACATGGTGGCATTGTATGGACTGAAAGATGAATGGGAAAAGGGTGAGGGTACCAGCTGACTGTGAGGTTGAGGTATGAGGCATACAGAATAATTCTTGTTGCTCCTGGATAATATGCCTGTCTGCACAGTGTTAACTGGAGACCTGTCCCTGCCTCTTTGATAGCTGATGGGCTGACATCCCTTCTCTCCCTGTTTGTCTTCAAAAATCTCTGACCAAACAGGGAGCTTCCTCTGACTGTGGATGCTGCCCTCCTCTGAGCTACATCAGCCCCCTCATGCCAGCTCTATTCTGTCAATCAAAGTCTGCCTCCTCTGTGGTAAACAACTTTGGAAAGTAATCCTAAGTCAAACCTTAATAATGAAAGGGAAGATGAGAACTCCAAGGATAACTAATCTAGTGACACACTGCTTACTGGTGAATTTCCAGATGCTAGGCTGTGTTCAAGTTTTCATCCAATAGCTAAAGCAATGCATTTCAGCATCCACAGCTGCATTCAAGTAATTTGTTTCATATTTAGAAACACTGTGTGTCGGGTGGGGAAGGAGAGAAAAAAATATTTTTTTTCCTTGATGGTGAGTTTGGGAGGAACAAGAGAAGAGTTCTCATCTGAGAAATCTCTTGCTGTTTTAAATAATTAAACCAACTTCTTTTCTCAGAAAGGTTTACATTGTCACCTTTCATGTGTGTCTGGGATGGGGAATCCTCCCATACTCCGCAGCGGCTAATTATTGAGCTGTGCTTAGAAAAAGGTCTGTTCCATGGCAATCAGATGGGAACAAGAAATTATTACAAATGACACTGTAGGCTAAATGCAGTAGCAATGAGAAGTCTTTAGAAATCCAAAACAAGAAAATGGGTCACTTGGTAAACACATGTGACACAATTAATTATAGAATCATTATGTCTACTTTTCTTGCCTCTCCCTAGACCTAAATATTTTTCTTTATTTTAAATATTTCATTTACTTGTATGGCTTGACATAATTTTCTTCTTCTGATGTGCTTTCTTATCATGTCATTGCAGAGAATTGCCTTCACTCTTTCCTATCCCCTTTGACCTCCTGCTTGCTTTTGCATGAGTTTAGACATACTTGCTCTTTCTACTTAGAACAGTTTTTCAATGTATTCAGACCACGTTTGACTCCATGAAGAGTTTCTTTTGCTTCTGTGGTTTCAGATTGCTTGAATTTGTAGCAGAATATCATATATATATATGTAAAAATTAAGATGGGAAACTGCAGGGAGAAATCTCTTTGAACTGTCATGCTAATGTAATTTTATTTTTAAAGCACATTTGGAGACCTATCACTCATCATTTTAATGCATTAGCTCTGCATTTGCTGATCTGGCCTTGAAAGCAGAGGCGTGGATGAGAGTTGTCTTACTTCTGGTGTCACAGCAGTTTTGCTCTGGAGTCCACATATCTGCAAGCCAGGCCTGGAGATGACTCCAGAACTACAAGCTTAAATGAGAAGGGTGATATTGCTTCCTGTTCACATTGTTTGCTGTCTAATCTGAGAGAGCTGGTGGGTGCAGCTGAAGTTGTGTTCAAAGCTGTGTGCAATGCTGTAGCGGGTGTAAATTTGCCATGTGATCACTAACAGTGATGGGGAAAAGAGTTAAGCACAAGTCAAAGAACATTACTGTGATGCTCTTTGAGCATACTCAGCTACAAATGGCATCGAGGTGCATATCTGTGCTTTCTCTCTATGCATGTCAAAGTTAGATTATACTGTAATTCCTCTGCTTGGTCCCAGGGAGGGTGGAAAATCTCTTAACCTCAAGAGTAAAGAGTTCCTTACTTTTGAATGGATGTACAGCCCTTTCCTGGGTGGAGACAGCTTTGAGGAGTTCTGCCCCTTTTTGGGTTCTCTGTGTCCTTATACTGCTACCAAGGTCAGGCTGTTGAAACTGTGGTGACAACACAAGAATAAGAACCACACAGTTTTGGCTGTTCTTGTGAGAAAAGTGATTGCCCTGTGGATTGCTCAGGAGAACTGTGAAATGTTCTCAGAGCTGTCACAGAAGTAATTACAGCAAAATCATTCGTGTCAAAGACTGTAAGGGTTTTCCTTTCATTATTATTATGGTGTTTGTTTATCTCAATTCAAACATTGATTTTGTGCAACTCCTTTTTAATATTTGCTCAACAATACTAGTTTACTTAATTTTCTGTTACAAAATTTATAGTGTTCCAGGTACAAATTGAAAAGGAGTGAGGTGGGTAAAGGCATGAACAGACTGTGAAATTTCCAAATTTTGAAAGCAGTCATCTGCCTGTGATTTAGATGTCTGATTGACTTCAAAACTCTGAGGCTTTGTAGAGCTAATCTTCAAGGTCAAGAGTTATGTGTCCTTGAAAAGTCTCTTTGGAGTTTTCAATTTGGGGGAAATAATTTTCAGTGATTTGGGACAGTGAGAGAGCTGGGACTGTTTAACCTACAGAAGGGAAGTCTCAAGGAGGGATCTTATTAATGAATGTAGATACCTAAGTGTGCAAAGAAGATGGAGGTAGGCTCTTTTCAGCAGTCCCAGTGACAGGATGAGGGGCAGTGGGCACAAACTAAAACACAGGAGTTTCCCTCTTAACACACCTCTGAACACTTTTCCACTGTGAGGGTGACTGAGCACTGTCAGATGTTGCCCCACAACACTCTTCAGTCACCATCCTTGGAGGCATTTGAATATCCAGCTTTTGAAGCTGTCTGGACATGGTCCTCTGCAATATGCTATAGGTTGTCCTGCTTATGCAGGGAGCTGGACCAGATAATGTCCTGCAGTCCCTTCCAACCTCAGTCATTCTGTCATCATGTGATTCTCTGGTGCTGTTATCACACCTAGATGTCACTTACAGGGGAACTTTATCAACATTATTATTCAGCTTTAGAGAGCTACAATACTGCTTCTACCAGTTATTCATAAATATGTTTCTAATTTTGCTATCTATTTCAGTTTGAAAGGATTAATATTTAATTGCATTTCCACTGATTTAAAAGATTTTTGACTCCTTTTCTCTAGTAATTCCTGATCCTTCATGTAGCCTGAAAAAAGCCACCCCAGTTTCTGCCACAATACAATAACAGAAAACTAAAAATCAGTAGCAGTCACATTGTCTCCAACAGGTGTAGTTTGTACAGCATTACAACATCTCTTTCTCACAAATGAGGAACAAATTTAGCTTGCAGCTGCAAGAGTAAATCTCATTTCTGTCAGCTTTGTTGCATGGTAAGTAATTTTATTTTGCCATATGAATTCTAGGGTGTTGTATTAGTAAATATAATTTGCCCTTTCATTTTCTTACATGTTACATTTTGGGGGCAATGAATCAGTTAGGAGACTTCAGTGAAGACATTCCTACACCCAGAGTACTGTATTCTCTCACATCCAGGTTGGTTCACAGCAGGAAGCACAGGCACTGAGGAGGGTGAAGGACTCAGCAAGGCAAAAAGCTGAGATTAACTTCCTCACCAACCTACCCTGAAGAAATGGACAAAATTGGGGTATACCAAGAACCAAAATTACAACAGATGAAAAAATTCCCTTATCACCGGGCAGGTAGATAACAAACCAGAAAAGAAATGTTGCTAGACATATCGTTTGTGGTGTTTGGTACTGTGTAAAATGATTTCACATGGTGCTTTTATACACAAAGGACTATATTTAGTGTGTTAACCCCACACAGCAGAACAATATATCTGTTCATTCCATGCAATTGTGGAATTGCTGTGCTACAGACTTTCTAATGCTCTGCCTTGACTGCCATCAAAGGGAAATATCTGTGTCACATAGAGCATAATAATGAGAGGAACAACTCATATGACCTACTTCTTAACCACTGCCTTCAGGCAGTAGTTTTTCTGTGCCTGGAAACCTTGAGGGCAAGCATCCCACAGCAACCTTTCATACTCCAGCACCTGGTAGAAGGCCCTCTACCTGCTGTTCCCATTTCTTCACAGTGGTATAAGGAGAGAAAAAAATGTAATTAAACTCATTATCATTGCTTTTTCTGTAATAAAGGAGATGGGAAAAAGCCTCATATATTCAAATAGCCTTTTCTGTGTGTTTGAAAAATAGATGTTGTCATATGAACCTCACTTTAATTATAAATTGCACCTATTCTGATGAAACTGAGGAAAAGATAGCTGTGGAGTATCCCTGGATAAGAGAATTATCTGCTTTTTTATTAAGATGAAGAACAGCAATGAAAAAATGATCATATTTACTTGTCAGCTCCACTTTTTTGAAGCAGCTGCTTCAAATGACTAGGAGTGTCACTGATGCAATCAAATTGAAATCTATGTGAAGCACCTGGTCTGTCTCCCTCTCTCTTGCCCTCATGTTCTTCCCTCCCTCCACCCCTTTCCCCTGCCTCCCTCCCTCCCCTTCTTTTTTTCTCTTTATCTTCCATCCCCTCATCTCTTGCTTTTTGTCTGTCTTATCTCTTCCCTTTCCTTTTAGGTAAATAATCCAGTTGTCTAGTAAGAAACCTCGCAGAGGGCTAATTCAAGGATAAAAGATTATATTTATCTGGTCATAAGATTGGTCACAAGAGATTCTCTTTTATTTAATTTGAAATAATAACACCTACTTAGCTTATACACTATAAATAATGTTAGCTTTCAAAAATCTTTGAGACAAGGGCAGTATGTCTTTGCTGAGCACAATTTAAAACCTCTTGTGTGATCTGATCAAATTAAATGAAACTCCTGTGCCGTCAAAGTTCAAAATCTACTGATGTGCCAGCATTCATTCTTCAGCTTGGTATTTGGCTTTCCAGGCAGACAAGGTCAGTTGTATCTGATTGATCCAGCTTCTGTCTTGTAGGAATACTAGACGGTTTTTTTGGTAAGAAAGAGAGTGTTTTCCCCTGTTTTCCTCCCAGAGCAGAGCAGCTGATTTAGTCTTATTCCACCAGATGGCAAGCTTTAACCAAGGGAAAAAAAAATGCTTTTTGCAACTATCCATTTACCTTAGAGGAGAGGGGGAATAGAGTTTGGCTCATTGGTTATTTTTGTTGTTTTTTTCCTTTCTTTTTTAAAGAAATATTTTTTACTGCAACAGGCTCACATCCATCTTCTGGCATGATTTGTAGTGTTTAGAAAAATAAATCATTAGAACAACATTTGCTGTCAGCTCTTGAGTAACTGACAGGTGTCACAAAGGGAAGCAAAAAATGGTTTAGAATATATGATCTGTCCCCAAATCTCCCTGAACAAAGACAGATTCTGTGCTCCTAAACAAACAAATAAGTATGGCGATTCCAGTTAAAAATGAGAAGATACTACTGAGCTCTCAGTGCTGCATAAAAGACCTTGAATTCTGGTTATGCCAAAAACCCGCATTAATCCCTACAATTGAGTCTCAGGAAGGGGTTGCTCTGCCATGTATTTCTGCCATCATAACCTGCCCGCAATGCCTGGACAATGCACAGAGCAATGCTTGCTCTCTCCAGGCTACGTTATCTCTTCAGTCCAGGGTAGTCTAGGTTTCAAACCTCCTGGGAGCGGAGTTAAAGTCTGTTTGTATCAATGCAGCAGACTTTATCTACTGTGTTAAAGTTAAATAAGCCCATTTTCACTCACTTATTTAATTTTATGGACTGGCTGGTCCAGCTTCACAGAGGAAGCAGTTGTGGTACCAGAAGGTGGTGGCTTGGCTTGGCAGAGGTAACTCAGCCATGGAGCATTGCAACGAGTCTTCCAAGTCCAAGCTCAGAAATCTGGCCCTGCAGGTCTGGAGATACCTGCACTATCCCCAGCAGCAGGAGGGAAGTGCTGCAGGGAGTCTGTAGCCTTTGGCTTAGAAAGCCTGGCATGTAAAAACACAACTGTCAGTTTCTTCACTTCTTNTTATTAACATTTCCCCCCTCTTGAGACCACAGGTCCATCCCCACTTGGTAACTGGGCTCCAGATGAGGCGCATGGTAGAAATTTTGACAACTCTGGAAATTGCTGTGCCTATCCCTACAAAGCAGAAAAGTAGTACCCAGTTGTTCCAGAAGAGACACGTGATTAATTAATATCACAAAACACTTCCGAGGGTAGAGGGGAAATTGAATCTAAGTCTTCTTACTTGCTGACCTAA
>VXBX01008001.1:14363-33004 GCA_013400415.1 Scytalopus superciliaris | reverse complement strand
TTTCCCCCTTTTATTTTCCCCTATATGCCTTGTTAAAGTAAATGATTACTCTTCCATTATAATCAGCCTTACAAGTTTGAAAATAGCTTTTCCTGTGTCAGTACACTTGTTTTTTAGTTCTTTCTAAAGAATAAACTTCTAAAAAGTAAACCAAAGCCATAGACATTTGTAAAATTATGCCAGATGAGCCTGAGGGGAAATTATGCAACAAACACAATAATGTGGCAGTTCATAAAGTAGTCAAAACATGTAAGCCCCAGTTCTGAGACTGAAAAAAACCAAACCACATAGTTTTTAGTTATCTTTGCATTTCCAGATGCACAGTTTTAATTTTTTTTCTCAGCATCAAGGGAGGCTGGAAGCCTCTGTTTTTCCAAAAGTGGGAACTCATTCTGCTGTTACCACATGATTCCTAGAACTGAGGCTTTACAAGAGCCTGAGGAATGATTATACTATGAAGTCTGAAGAGCTGCAGCAGTGCAAACTGCAGCAAAATGGAACAGCTAAGGTATAGAGGTGGCAGGCTGTTGATGTCTGCTCCGTTTCTCTCAGGGAGAGGATTATGGGCTTTGGAGTTTTGTACTGTGCTTTGAGTTTGTTTATGCCTTAGATACTTACTTTTTTTTTTTTAACTTTTGGATAAAACACTGCAAATTCCTGCAGTGTCTCTGCCAGAGCTCCAGACATACCTGGAGAAGTCGTGAATGCCCTCTGTGACATCCTTGTCTCACACACCTCTCTTCTCTTCAAAGTCACATGGGTTTGACGAACAGCAAGACTCATCTCATCTTGCTTTGCTGCCACTCGTCTTACTGTCCACTTAATCATTTGAATTAAGGGAGCTTTGGAAAGCATCACACCAAGGTGACAGCAGTGAAGCCGGGCAGGAATTGCTTGGGGCTTTCTAAGGCAATGTGTCTGCTGGGAGATGTGGGAGCCCAGTGCCCTACCCAGGATGTTCTCACCAGAGCAGTAGTATTCCAGCTTGGGATACTTACAAGCATAATGATAGTGAGGTTATTTTTGCCCTGCGTCTCTTTTCTCCGCTATGACTGAGAAATGCCACTGTGATGGTATAGAGACTCACGAGAAGACTCTTTTTATTTCTGCTATTGCTGTGGGCTTTGGCTCTATGAATTTTGCTTTGGTTTCCCCAGTGAGAGTTACTTTAGAGATCTCTGGTTTTGTGACAGAACAGGATGAGACCAAACTGATGAATTTGGAACAAAACCACAAAAACCAAGCCAGAGTTGCTCAGGTAGAGAAGTAATTTTCCTTCATTGCATTCAGTAAATTTGAATACTGTAATAATGTGGAAGCCCACAAGAACCGTACATATATTAATGTCTTTTACTTAGTTTTAATTTTACTATTGGTCTCATATGTGAAACTTTGCAAGGCTGATTTTCTCCTTTTGTTTTATAATTCAATTGTTGATACACAAACTAAAACAAAATCTGATCCCTTTTCCATATTTGTGATGGCTCTACAGTTCTGACAAAAGTAAACTGTAATAAACCAATACTAAACAATTTTCTGTTTTTTCTGCTAAGAAATTCTGTTATAAAATTCCAAGTAAAGGTAGAGGATTTCACATTCACAGAATAACTCTTCAAGGATAGCAATAGATTTTAAAGTCATGCATCTTAGTAAAAAAAAAGGCTTTCAGTTCCTCTCTGAATGGCATTTTGCAGTCTGTAGGGTTTGTTTAAGCACTAATCTATCACACACAGAGAGCTGAGATCACTGGTCTAAGTAATTTGTGGAGAGGAGACAACCCTTCTAACCTTAAATAAATCTGAGCTTGCATTGAAAGAACTCAGAAGTGCCAGGCTGGCACATGGCTGAAGCCAGATGTGATGTTTGATCCCAGATGCATGGAAACCATCAGGCCTACAAAGGTGTATCCAAAGATGTATCTGCAGTGGGCTCAGGAGGATTCCAGTGTTGAAAGTAGACTTGTGGATGAGTTTTTGAGGGAAGGCCTAGGTGTACTTGCCTTGTCCTCACTCTTCTCTGGGATTCAGCTTGCAGCCATGTTAGGGGCAGTGTCCTGAAGCAGATGAATGCTTGGTCTGAAATGTATGGCTTCCCTCATGTTATTTGTTTGCAATGTTTTTCTGTGCTGTTATCTGTTGACAGTATTTTAAAATATCTTCTTATACTTCCTGAGATAAAAAAACTTTTGCTACTGATGCAAGCTCCTAGTCAGTGTTTCTCCCTTAAATAAATGTTGTTTTGTTGTTACTGCTTCTCTCTGCCACTGCTAAAATAAATCAGAATCCCCATCTCAATGCCTGTAGAGACAGGAACATTTAATTTATAGCAATTTCCTTTTCTTTTCGTGGTTTCCACTAAGCAGAACACGCTGAGTCTCAACCTGCATTTGCATTTATGCTAAATTAGAAGCAGAACAATCAATACAAGTCCCAGCTCATGCTGCCCACAGCTAAACAGCAGCAAAGAAAGAAAACTGCCAAGGAGATCTTTACCTCCCAGTGACCCTATTGCTTGTTTCTTGTTAATACACATTGATAAATGGCATTTAGCCATCTATTTATTTATCCCGGTGTTCTTGAAATGCCTCCCAAGGGTTGTTCAGAAGAAAAGAGGAGCTTATCCTTAGACACCTTCTGAATTTTCTTTGCAAGGCAGTCCCAGATGGCCACTTCTCAGGGCAGGGCAGGACAGACAGAGACTGTGTCTGTGCAGTGTCTCCTCTTTGAGTGCCCAAATGGAGACAGGACTGGCCTTCACACAGGAATGCTCCTGGGTGGGACCTCAATTGGAGTGGTTATTGTGGACTCATATACCCTAAAGCTAATTGATTCTTCACCTGCGACTTCAGGTTCACCCTCTTTCCTTCCTCCTATCTTCCCTTATACACCTGCTCATCCTCCTGCCCCTCCATGGCCCTTTTTTTCCTCCATATCCCTTTCCTTTTGCTTTCCTCTCTCTCTTTAACATTCCCTAGTGGCCATAACTTTACATCTTTCACATTGTCACCTTCCTGGGATGAGAACATCCTCAGTGGTGGGTGCTGGTGCACTCTGGTCTGTGCATGTATCTCTTAGCTGCAGCTCATTGCAATGCTGTGCCTGCCCTGGTCTACAGGAGGTTCAGATGTTCTTGAGTGAACTATCCTCAGGGGTTTGCAGCAATGTGAACAAACCCATCTGAAGTCAGTGTGGCCATGCTAGGAGAAACTTTCTAGTAGAGTCCACAGTCTCTGTGGCTGGGCTTGCTGCTGGAATACTGTGCCGATGGAAGAGTAAAAAAAGTTACAGCAATTGTTGTCTACTCTTATGCTCAGGTCCTTGTTCAGGGCCACACAATATGTCCTTTCTAGTCATTGGCTTGTAATCTGAAAGAAGAACCTGGTCCTTCTTGCTGTCAGTTTGGTTTTATTTGAAATTCAAATTAGCCCTTCACACTGCAAAGTACTTTTTAAAAGCCTGACAGAAACTTCCATGGAAAAACTACAGGCTTGCTTGTCTTCCTTGGATTTCTGCTTTGGAAGTGTCTCTGAAGTGAGAGCTGCCCAGCCACATTTGTTATCACTTTCAATCTTCACCAAGCCTCAGGCAACAGCAGTGTGGAGAGGAAACACTATCTAGCTAATTGGTATTGCTGTGTGCAGGACAGCATGGGCCCCCTTGCATCTGCCTCCTTGATCTGCAGGAAGGGTGTATTGGCACATTCTGGAAACACCAGGCTCCTGGAGCACATGCAGGTCCCCCTACCTGGGACACACTCAGAGTGATGTTCACTTGAATTTCAATACAAAGTGCTGCCCAGAGATTGCCCCACTGCCATTTTCCTGGGTTTTGGGGTGCTGGTGTGACAATTGCAGTCATCCTCAGTACATGTGTTTGCCTGCTCTCCATCCCACTGACTGTAGGTGACTGGCTGGAGGAGTGATCTTCATGCTGGAAGGCTGCTGAGCCCAAGTGCTGCAGTGCCTGAGGGCACTCCCTCTGTCCCACTGCCCACCTCCTGAGTTGCTGGATGTGTGGGTGAAGGCATGCTGCATCTCAGTGTAGCCCTCCCAGCACAGCACAAAGTGGGAAGGTGTTCACCGGTTTTGCCTCTGGACCCATGCTGATCTTAAACCAAGCAGAAGAGCAACTCTGTGATCCTGCAGTCAGCAGCCATATCCTGCAGAGCCACAGCAACTGACTGAATTGACAGGATTAATGTAACTCCAGGGGGTCTCCCTGCAGCTAATCAGGAGACGCTGGTCCTAATGAATGAAACACAGTGGAGACAACTGGTACGCTAAAGGCAGTGAATGTCCCCTTTATTGTAGTTACACTATTAGTGATTAAAATGTTACTCTGTGGGATGCAGATAGTTCTCAATTTAATTCTTGAACTGACAGGAAAGAAAAGCCCATGAAATGTCAGCTTCAAATATAATGGAAATCACTACTCAGGACATCCGTATTTTTTGATCAAGGATTGTGCTGTTATTGCTGCAAGCATTGGGGGCTATGGCTCCAGGTCCTGCCTGTCTCCCATGCAGTTTCAACTTAGGGCCTGTTCCACAGCTCAGAAACAAGAAGGTTCAACAGAAATGAGATGAATTAATCATTTTGCCTCCATAAACTAACTGATGCTTATAATCCTGGCTGTGATTCCCTATTATGTCTTCCCTTCTGCAGAGAACTTTATTCCCTACTGTGATGAAATAAAATGAACCAAACGATTGTCAAAACAATTCAAAGCGCTCTGCTCCTTTGGGCAGAGGGATCAGCTCTACAGCCTACTTTGCCTGTTAAGTCCTCAAGCTGCTGAAGAAACAGGTGCAGGAAAAATGATAGCATGTCTAATACTAGATTGTTAAATTTAAGTGTTGTGTTTGTTGCATCAGTATCAAAACATAGTGTGAAATATGTCTTTATATCCTGGCAAATGCCCTGCCTTAGAAGAAAAAAAATCAAAATCTCTGTGTACCTACGAGTTATTGGCTAGCATGCAAACGAGCTATTTATAAATATGCATGAAATATCATAGAAAAGACATACAAAAAATAGCAGCTGTGAACACTGGGCTGTCAGTCCCTGTTCACGCACATTGTTAGACAGAGAAGCTGTTGGTTAAATCAATGCTAATATACACACTAAGGGTTCAGCACAGCTTCCCTGTAGCGTCTGCTTACGGTTCTCTGCTCTAACCATACAAAGGATTTGTTGGTATGTTTCAGACACATACACAGGTATGAGGGACACCTTACATCCCCCATAATGCGCCTTGACATAGTGTATAGCCAACCAGGCAGGGTCCTTGGTCAAAGCTAAAACAACAGCAGCTTTGCAGTTGCTAAGTTTACATTCACATGTGCCTCTGCTTGGAAAATCAGGATCTAAGGGGCAGGGAGGGAAAATAAATTGCAATGATGTTTTAACTTCTATTCTTTACCAGCTTGGCTATAAAAAGTTAACTTCATTGTTAAACCCTTCTTCCTCTGGCATTTTATAACAATTTGCGGCCTGTTTGTCTTTCCTGCTGCCCAAAAAGTAGGGTCCTTGCAGGAACTGGGGCAGCAGCTGCCTGGGAGCTGTTGAACCGTACATGATGTCAAGTAAGAGTTGTGTGTATATATATATGACCAGTATGATTTCTTTATTTTGCATGGAAAGAGGTTTTTTATGTCTGTAACCATAGCTTCTTTCAGAGCTCTTTTGGCAGCTCTCACTCAACTTCCCCCCAAAATCCTGAAAGCCCAAGAATTAATAGACTTCATATTTCCATTTCACTTTTGAAAAAAGGGAAAGGTGACCATGGCAAAGAATGTGTTTTCAGCAGAGAATGAGATGTTGTTATCTATCCTTGGAAAGGCCTACTTTTCTCCTTGTCTTGTATTTCTAAATGTTTGTTCCCCCATTATCTATGTTATGCTAACTAAGTCTTAACTTCTGCTTTCTCTCCTTCCCTTGCTCCTATTTAATTAACATGGTGGATGTTGTCTTTTGTCTTATGGTTACAATGAGCAAGGCTCATGTGAAAACTGATGCTTTCTGAGAATGTTTAAAATTGAAATGTCATAAATCCAAAGACCATCAGCCATTTCTTGTACTTTTGTCACATGAAAGTTCCTTTGGACACTCTATCCCCAAAACATGCTTAAATCCCCTCAAATCAGCTTTTTGTTTAGGCAGCAACTGCCATGCAGAGGAAGATAAAATAAAGGAGAGACATCAAGAAATATTTAAATATTTTCTAAATTTTGGCAGTTGCACTTAAAATATTGCATTCAAGTGTAGATTCACTCCAATTTATGATAAATGCCCTTCCTCACAGAATAAACCTGACATACAGGCTGTTTTTAAAGATTGATGCTGTGTTCCTGTCCATGGTGTGTTTCCATAACTTCTTATCACCATGCAATAAGATCCTACTCCCCAGCACATGGGGTTTAGATATTTCACTCCTTCAGGTCAAAGCACTTTCTTAATTACCAGGATGTGAAGGCCCTGGAGTGAGCACCCACTCCAATCCCACTGAAACTGTGTCACTCACCCACATGGGAAGCAAACCACATATCTGTGAGGACAGCAGAGAAATGACAACCAGAGCCAAGGGCAGAGAGGGGTGACTCAGCCAAGAGGAGGCAGACACTGATCAATTGCCCTTCTACTTTACTTTGCTGTTATGGTTCCTGTGATTTCTGACCCAGTTGATTGCCACTGAAATGAAAGAATCTGTTACCATGACTTTGTCTGTTTGAATCAGGTGTTTCATTCTTAAATGCTACTACTGCTTCTGTCACATTTTCACTTTATTTGTGGAGATTTCTCCTTGTGCATATTTTGTGCACTGCATTGCTGAGGATCTGTGAGGCATGATGCACATGCAAAGCATGGCTGTCACTCCACAGAGTACATTTACACTTGTTATTTGAATTTTCTATCAAAGATAAATTTGAGCAAATTGCTGTAAGATGTTTAAAAACAGCATGTAGTAGATGCTTTGATTTTTTTCTCTCTAGCACTGATAAGTAGCTCAAAAACTCATTTAGGCATTTTTCTCTTTATCTGTACCTAATGCACGGTGCTTGCTGCAGAGTGGAGTATTACCAAATACAAGAGATGAAATATTGCAGTATGATTCTCTCAACTTATGCTACTAAAGCAGATGGAATCAGCCATGAAAGAGGTCCATGGTGAATCTCTTCAAGCTGAGCTATATGCCATAGCTGCAGTGTTTGTTTGATGCTAAAGTATCTGATTTTGGGTAATGAAGTACTGCATTTGCTAAAGGCACCAGGAACTGCCCCAGTATGCTTTATTTGTCCTTTCCAGAATTCAGGCTGGACACCTGTAAACCTCCTGGGTCCTGGTGCCCATACTTATGTAATAAAATAATAGCAGAGAGCAATACTAGATCAAGGCCTTAGTTGAGTCATTATCACAGCTGCTCACTTTCTGAAAAAGTGTAACATAATGAATATCTATAGTGATTTTTATTACAGAAAAAGCCATGGTATTTTTCAACTGCAGGGACACTTTGTAGTAAGTCTAAGATCTGCTTCAGACTTATTTTACCACAAACACACATATGACTTCATTTGGCTCACTAATAGTCATGCCAATTATAAAGGCACCTAATTACAGTGACTGCAGCTTGTGAGGCCTGATTCAAAGCCCACCAAAGCCAAAGGATGCTTTAAAGTCAAATGAAAGAAGTTTGAAAGACAGTGATCAGTCCAAAGTAAGTTGTTACTAGTGAATTATAGAATCATCAAGATTGGAAGAGATCTTTTCGACTATCCAGTCAGTTGTACCCCTGGCACTACCACTGTAACCTCTAAACCACAAAACCTCATCATCCATCGTCAGATCTAGATCCTTCTTAAATACCTCCAGGGATCATGACTCCACTGTCTCCCTGGGCAACCTATTCTAATGCCTATACATCTTCCAAAACAGGAAAAATTCTCTGTAAAACAATGCTTAGACTTTGGAACTATGCTTCTAATCGCTTCTATTTTATGAGCTTTTCCTTGCTTGACACTGTTTTTCTATCACAATATTTGTTCCTTGATCTGATATATTAGTATCTTTAATTTACTCAAAAGTGAGAGTGCACACAAATATTATGCACTGAGTATTGCTGGATTTCTTGCACTTCTGAATTAAAACAAGTTGCTTTTAGCAATTGAAAATTTAATTTCCCCTATATTCCCATATAACTGAGTTACACTTACTCAACAATGAAACCACAATGCTTATTTGCCTTCTGTTCTTTTGTAAATTCAGTTTATGTTTTATGTTTTCTCCAGATTATCATATTTCAATAATACAGTGCAACCACATGGCAGATAAAAATGTATCATGAAATTGTTGTATTTTGCTCTTTTGAACACATGGCCAGGATGTGGGTTAGTGTTTATCAGCACAACTCCAGTGAAATAAGTGGGGGAAGAACATTTTATAGATACACATTCTAGAATATATCAGAACTGTGAGATGTGATAAGGCTGGACATGGTTCTTGGTTGCCCCTGACTTCTGCAAGCATGGTTCTTGGTTGCCCCTGACTTCTGCAAGCATTTATATTAGAGGAAAGGGGATGCAGGATTTCTGTTTGTGTCCTCTCAGCTCCTGTCTCAGACACTAGACCAAACACAAAGCAGCATGAAGTAGACTAGTTTTGACAGCAAAATATTGTGATTCCAGTCAATTTTCCAAACTTTTCCCTTGGCTTAACAGTAAACAGGAAAATAATGTGTAAAATGCCACATTATGGGTGTGGGAAGTCTTATTTTTGACTTTTACATGTGGACCAGTGACTAGGAGAGGTAGGTGAGTGTATAGGTGGGTGGTATAACTATGGAAAGATTGGTTTTACCCCAGTTTCTCCCTATTGGGCAGCTTTTGTAAAAATGGGGCTAATCAACATTCCCTTTACCCACTGAAGGAGCCATGGCAAGAAATGTCTTCAAGGTTTTCCACATTAGAGGTCTCCTCTGTTTTTATCCCAGGGAGATAGACAGTGTAGATATCTAGACAAGTCTCTAGTGAGCCTCTGACTCCTGTGAGCTCCTCAACATTTCTGCAGTACTATCAGTGCTCCTGACATTTTTTGAATTAGGTATTGAGTTATTGTAAATCAGGCAGAGGTAGAGAATTCATCAAATAACTCAGCTTTCTCTAGAAAATTATGCTGATTGTTGAAGTAATAGCAGTAAGGCACCAAAAACACTTTGAAGGTTTGAGTCTGCTTTAATGTTGGAAACAAGGATATCAACTTAACTGAAGTTATTTTGTGGTTTTTTTTACCAGTGCATTATTAGTATCAGTTAAATTTCTGCCTATTATTTAAGACACTGGAACTCGAATGATGTTGCTTTATATGAGCTTTCATTTAGACTTACACAATTTAAGCTTATACTTTGATTTGTGCAATGCACTTTATCACACTGTCCCAAAAAGACTGAAACACTTTCACATCTAGTACATTTTTATCCTATGAGCTTCCTGTGCTCTCTGACTGCAGAAGGGGAACTTTGAGAATCTGGAGACCACGTCTATAGGTCCTCCATCTCTTCAGTAGTGTACTTTTCAGAGAGTGGAAGGAAGCGCTTGGGTGCTTGGTATAGCTACAGTTTCTAAATTTCCACTCAAAGACCTCATGTTTGTACAAGTCATCTGCATTTTCCAAGTGTTCCAGAACTAGTTCTGCTATCTTTTGCAAGTAAAGCCCAAGTGATTGTATCATGTTTAAGCCCTATAACTTAAATCATGGCAGAGACACTGTAAATTATGACCTATTACTCAAGCATTGCAGTCAGCTATTTTTTTATAGAAAAATAAAGTGAAATTTAGTTTATGTTTGGTAGTCACACTATTTTCTGCACAGTCTGTTTCACATACATCTGGACATTTTGCATATGGTTATCACTGTGGCCCAGTTCCTTGAAGTGTCAAGATATATACTTACCACCAGTGAGGTAACACAGCTGCCAACTTTCACATCAAACCACGAACTTATTGTAATTCTTTTTTGATACTGCCAAGGTTGAGACAAACTGCAGTGAGTTACAATGAATCTGGTATCAGTGGTGCTGTGTTTTTCAGAGATGTGCATATTGCTGTAGCTCTTTTTTGGAGGTGAGAGCATGAAGAAGTTGTGACTTTCTTGATTTTGTCAAAATAGGAATCTGATTGAGTACTGGACCTCATGCTGTTTTGATAGGTGTCACTGTAGCTGAGACAATCTGGCCATGGAGGGATCAGAGCTGTGAAATTAGATTCTGCCTATTGATTGAGACTGTTCTGAAAGCCACCAGCAGCATTAGGATAAATGACTCCTCTAACACTGTGAAGAAAGGCAACTAGCATTGCTCTCAAATATTTAATAACTATTGATGTTTCCAATCTTCATATCATTGACTCATAGGACGGATTGTCAAGAAGGAAGAAACATTTAAAAAAATATTATCCTTAATGTAGTGAACAGCTGCGAACTGCAGAAGTCTTAGACTATAACTTTCCACCCATTACCTGCTAGAAGAGAGATCTGAAATGACAAAAATAGGGCAATATTGCAGTACATCTTGACTGGGACATTGAGGTGTTCCTCTTCCTGCAGAATTTGGTTGAAATTATAAGGATTAATGTAGCTTCAGATGTACTTAACCAAACCCCTGATGCTGTTTTATAAGCATTCTCAGACTACCTTCTCTGTGAGCCATTCATCTCTGTACTGAAATTAACTGATGTTTGGGCTTGTAATAAAAACAAGAAACTTTTCTACCTCAACTTTATGTTGAGATGCTTTTTAAACAGACAAGGATTGCACTGTGTCCCGGTACATTGGCTGTAAGAGCTCAGGCTGGAATGTTCTCAGAAAGAAATGGAGTAGTACACTCAACAAAATGGGATAATTGCAACCCAGTGAAATTAAGGTCTCTGTGAAATGAGAACCGCATTCAGTCAGGCAAAGTAAACAATGACATTTTCATGCAAAACACTGGTATCTGGTGTGAATTGATAGAAAGCCCAGTATCTGTATCCTGTTTCCTGAACCAGACTGCTGCAGTGCAGCAGCAATGCATAATCATGTTCTTGGTGCAGCATGCATGTGCCTACATTTGCCCTTGTGCAAGACAAGTCCCATGAGAATTTTTTTCCCTGCCAGGCCATTCCACTTTCTTGAAGTGTTAGATGAGCGCTTAGGAGTGAAGCATGGAGGAAAAGATGTATTATTCATACTTGCGTCTCCACAGATCTAGGTTTGCAGTAATCAACAAGAACTTTTAAAACATAGATTTTTATATAGTCTATTCCTACAAGAAATGACAGAAAAGCTTGATCACTAAGAGGAAAAACAGGGAGGTGTGAGAAAACATGTTCATGCAGACCAGTCAGGCTTACAATGATGTGTGGTTGGTGTGTCAGGACCAGTACCTCTGGAGACAAAATCTGGAGGTCTGTAGTGTGAGGGGAAAGAGGCCATCATGAATGACCATTTGTTGACTCCAAAGTCAGAAGCAGGAGATACAAGAGTGATGAACTAAGCTCAGGCTTACTTCCCCACTTACTTCAAAGAACTCTTGTACCAGCTCTGCCTGTCACTTCAACTGGTAGCAAAGTGAGGCCTCAGGTGACAGCAAGTATGAAAAAGAGAAAGGTATTGCTGCTTGAGAGCTTTATTTGAGGAGTCACAAAATTATTCTGTGATAAATCATGCTGGTCACGTGAGATCACCAGGCACGCTGATGCTGCAGCCCTGCGTGAGTGAAGTGGTGGCTGATTCATCAACACAGTGGTGTTTCCCTTGAAAAATTTCCAAACTTAAGTTAGACTGGATTTTTTTTTTGCAAGGTACCATTTGCTAATGTGTTGAATTCTGGAAGGAAAAAAGCAGGCTTTTCCTCCAAGCAGTCTGCTTCCTGTGGGGCTCTTATGGAAAAATGCCTTGGTGCTTTTGATGGATGGTGTGAAAATCTGGCTCTGTCCTTGCTGTCATTGGTGCAGAAAGAGGATTTCTTTAGCATGCCTGGTTGCTACAGAGGCCATTCACAAATGCTGTGCTGATTCATATGTTCTGGGTTAGATCTTCGCAACTGAATGTAGCTATCTTTTTTCTCCTCTGAACCTGAAGAACTGTGGTGATAACACCTCTTATTTCTTCCTTGCTGGAACTGTGGTGATAACACCTCTTATTTCTTCCTTGCTGGTCCATAGCTGAAAGGTCAAACTGGTCTAAATCCAGCCCCACAACCTAATGGCAGCTTAACAGGTTTAGGGTCAAAGTGTATGGATATGAGCTATTTGCTCAGGGAAAGCACTTAGAGGTTTCAGCCTATGGACTCCCCTTCAGATAGACTGGAATGGGAATTTGCATGAGTAGAAACAGCTGTATCAAACTCTCTGTAAGTAATTAACACACAGGAGAGACAGTTGTGCTTGCACTTTATCAAACCTCTTGGTAAGATTATGTACTCCAGATAATTAATCATTACAGTTCCCTATGCACATAATTACCTCTACTTTCTTGCTCTCTCACCTCCACACATATAAACAATTCGTATGCATGTATTTACAGAGTAATTACAGAGTGCATATACTGTGATTAAAGGCAATATAAACTGTGTTCCCTAATTACAAGGAAAAAACCAAATACCCTAAATGAAAGCACAAACAGGAAACCACACAGCTTCTTTAACTGGATCCAACTCCTTGCTTTGCAGAATATTAAAAAGAACAAAAGAAACTCAGATAAGCTAGCAATGTGCCTGGCACAAGAAGCTGAGAGTGTCAGACAGCCCAGCAGGTCCCTTGGTTGTAAATTATTTACTATATGGGACATATATCAGAAAGCAATGTTACTTGAGACAAGATGAAAGAAATATTGCATCTCAAAGTTACAGCACCATTCAGGTTTCCACTAGATAAGAGAAGTTCCTGTAGATGTAGCTTCAGTGGAAAATACCTGCAACCCACATGAAGTGAACCCAGGCACGTTTGCCTTCTGAAAACCCTTGCTGGCTTTGTTTACATGAGGTGATCTAATATAGCTCTTCTACAAACAGAAGCATTGCTCCTTCCTTCTGAAGTCTCATATCCCCTCAAGAGGTTCTGACATATGATCTGTGTTTTTTCTATGGCAGACTACCCTGATACTTTCCTTCAGAGATTTTGAACTCAAACTGCTCCAGACTACTGACAAATGAAGTAATTCTGTGGCATGGGGAGAACAGGATTAAATGGAGTAATTCTGCATCTTCCTCTGTTTTCTTGCAATGCATCCTTTTGTCTGGATTTCTTGAGGCAGGATAGTGGGAGTAGGCAATAATGAGAAGGAAGGACCCATTTCCTAGATGTATTTCATCTGGCATCAAGTTGTTTATCAAGTTACCATTTCAATTTTGCCACTAAAAGTGAATGGTGAGACCACACTTGCGGGTTTTGGCTGACAAACACTGCTAAGAGATCTTTAGATCTAAGAGTGAACATAGAGTGATGGTTGGTTGTAGTCTTTATGCATTACTGGGGCAAGTGGGAGGGCCTGTACATATCCTATGTACCCAATGCTGGCCTTGGAGTTCAACAGAAAGGGCTGTTATTTCTGTGTCTGCAATACCAGACAAACCAGAAGAGGTCCTGGACACCAGATTCACGAGCAAGTTGATCTGCTTTCTGTCACAAGAAGATCTTTAGTGTTCACAGTCTCTATGTCAATGACATTTTTCTCTGCTATTCATATTGACACACTGTGCTTATTGTTCTGGGCATTCTCTGGGCCTGTTTTTTTAGAAGTGGAAGTATTATCTTCTGTTTTGAAGTGCTTTCATGATAACATCTGGGAGAAATTTAGTGTGCTTAGTGGAAATCTTGAGATTGAGAAGTTGAGAAAAGAAATTGAGTAGATGTAGGAGATGGCAGAGGAGGAGCGGAAGCACAATATCCTAGAGGCACTGAGGCAAAAATATGGCATAACAGAGGATTGTCAGGGAGGAGAGGATACCAGGCAGAGAAAGGGCAGGAATTAAGATGAACAGAGACTTTCTGGTGGCACAGGAGTAGGGGTGGTCTCGAGCTATTGTAATGTGCTTATTGCTAGAGACTATAAAGAAACTCAAGAATTCCAGCATCCCTGTTGTGGCAAACAACAGGGAGCTACATACCCTGGTGTCTTGTAGCAGTTGGCTGATGTTGATGGCAGAGCCTGCTACAGACACCATCTTGTCTTCTATCAAAGTGAGTTTGGGCAATAGCTCTCCAGACCCTTGCTTGTGACACTACTCTGTAGGAGCCAGGTGTATGGCCATTAAATCTTATACTTCCTTCTTCCCAGAAGAGTTTTCAGCTAGTGGTAGGAAGTTAAAGCTGATCATCTGACTTTATTCTGGCTTGTACTTTGTCTCTGCAGCCTTTAAAGTTTGTTTAGTGTAGGCATTACAGCACAATTCCCTTTCTGTTTAAGAAGAAAAAAGGGATCTTCCTGGTCTCCTGAAAGTCAGAGCCTGACTTGACTTTCCTGCAGACTATGTGGCTTTGTATCACCGCAGTGCCAACCCTTCAGTGTCTGGCCTGAGTTAAAGTGTCTAATTAATACGTAAGTTGTGAAATGGGATTGGAGCCAGGTGGCTTGAAATTCCGCAGCCTTGAGATGAAATGCTGTGCTGTGTAAGCCTGAACATGCTGATGCTGTTTGGCCCATTGGAAGGTCTTTGCCTCCAACTGAAATCATGCCTGGGATGAAACCGTTCTGTTTGAGCCAGAGAGGTGATTGAAGCTTGCTCTGAGTGCCATTACCTGAAGTGCAATTTATCCAGGAAACAAACCTGCACTTACAAAAAGCACTTGAAGATCTTTAATTATCACAGCAGGTCTGGACCTCAGCTTTCAATCTCATCAGATAAGTGTTTGCCCTCTGATATTAGGCTGAGTCACTGGCTGAGTAAAGAGCTTGGAGGAATGAGAAAGTGTGTGCTTTATCAAATGGCAGAATCTCTTCTTACAGAGATCCTTGGTCTAGAGGGAGAATGGGATCATTCATGATTAGTAGCCTGCATCACTTGGAAGCAAATTCAGTAGTCAGGTAGGAATTTGTAATACTTTCAAAGTGTTTGATAATTGCTTATTGGTTTATCCAGGTAATATGTATTGGACACTCTGCACATTGTTCTGTACAGTTGTTCTTTGCCCAGTAAGGGTTTTCTTACAGTGCAGATTTTAATTTGAAATTTTTTATGAAACTCATTGTATTCCTCAGTGTATAGGGGCAGTTGCCTGTGTTTGCATACCAATATCTTGTATAATAATTTTATAGAGAGTAAGTTAAAAAGGAATCAAGGTTACCTTCAAACTTTTACTATCACTAGTGAACACTTCAGAATTTGTGTTGCAGGGTCTTTGCTGAGATGGTGTGATCTTTTGCCAGATGGGTTATAGTGTGACAAAGCTCTGGGCTTTTTAGATCAAATGCAGCCTGAGTCTTGCTGGGGCAGTAGAGCAGGCTCAAGGTTAATCGACTTAGTAGGCAGAGGGAGCAAGGGCCTCAGGTGTCAGCCTAGCCAAATAGATAACTTGTGCTCACAGCTATCCTCATAGTCTAAATTGCACACACATTCCACACAATCTCATATACTAACTGGGTATTCTGTCAGCTGAAGACAAAGCAATTAGGCTAATTTTCTCAGTGCATATGGCATGTCAGCAGCTGGCAAATGGTTTGCAGGAGGGCTCCTAAAAGTGTTACCATTAGCCAAATTATTGTCATGGATAATCAGAGTTCAGTTTCCTTACACTGCCAGTGTAATGCACAGTTTGGTTAGGCTTTGAGATGGGGAATTTAATTGCAGCAAGAAACCTTTTCCTTCTTACAGGGATACAATGATAAAATAGTTTTTCTAAGATGGGTCAAGGACTTTCTTACATGTGTTAAATCTGGCATCTGGAAATAATACCTAGAATTTATTTTACTGGTAGCATTTGTCTAATCGCCTCATTTCTTCTGCAAAATACAATTCACTCACTGTTTTGTTACGTAAAGTGTGTGACAAATGCCCTAAATTAATACACTGCCCTGTTCTACCAGCCAAAAATTTCATAACAGTTACAAATCTGATGCTAGATGATTACAGTCAAAAATATCTTTCTCTTTTCTCTGAGATTTTCAGTGCACAGGGATCAGATTGCATATGACAAAAGATATTTGGCTCAGCCTGATTAAAGCAAAACAGAGAGAAAGGGAAAGGACTATAGTGAGAAATGTGGGTGTAGACGCATCTGCTCTGCATGTGTTGTGTGTGTTTTGTTGTTATGTTTGAAAGTCATTGACATTGAAAAGAAGGAGTTTGTGGGTTTAGTAGCATGCACAAGTCTTGGCCAATTAATGAATGTGTTGGGGTAGGGGGTGAAGTGCAGAACATGTCTGGCAGTGTGCTGAGCATCACCAAGTCACACAAGCAAGGAGTAAAGGAAGGGTTCCACCTTGCTCCAAGGATCCATCCAGAAATGGTTTTGGGGGACTGCCTTCACTTTAGACCATGCAGAATTAGGCAGGTTGAACTCCTTGGTGTCTGTTTGATGGCATAACACTCCATACATTTTGGGTCATGACTTGGTAGTCACCTTGCCACCTCCTGGCCTGTGACATTCTCACGTCTGGGCACGCGTTAGATAATGGGGCATATACAATGCGAGCCCCAGCCAGGGAAGGCTGCATAAATTACTGGTTTAAAGCCACGCAGAGAGAGTTCATAAAACACAAGCTCAGAAAACTTCAGGATTAAGGTTGTGCCTGCAAGGGCAAGATAACATTGATAGAACACGATTTTCACATTGTTTTAAAGGACTTTGTCCAGGAATTTACACACTGGCCAAGCTCACCTCTGTTGTGCCATTGATTGCAGAGCTGCTGTTACATGAAAATGGTTGTTTGGGGTCCTGGAAATGGATTTGGAGAGGAAAATAAAAATATTACCAAGTTCAGTAAAGTATACCTTCAGTGGCAGCACTGTATCTGAAAAGGTCTGTTTGTCATCCTGGCCCTTAGTTTTCTCATGGCTCTTTTGATCTACAAAGGACTATAGAGGTATTTAATCTCGGAGTGGACCTTTAAAGTAGATGCACTGAGTAACTATCACCTCTGCTGCAGAAACTAGAAAATCGACACAAAGGAATTTTGGTTGCATAGGAAGGTGAATTGCCCATCTGGCTGTCCATCCTGGCCTCAGACTTTTTGATCTGTCAAAAAAAGTATTGTCTTGCATTCTACTCCTTGCTCCCCTAGCAAGTATTTCTTTTGGTTAAATTGTTGATTCTTTGGAACACTGAATTCAATATCAATTTGTTTATAATAAAAGAAATGCTGGCTGGAGTTAGACTAACTGGCTGAAGTTACCTGAACCATGTTGCATCATTCCCTCTCTATTTACAAGGAGAAGGGGTGTGGGAGAGAACATACACAATCAAACAGAAACTGATGAAGTTTATTTGGATTGCCATTTAAAATCATCTGCCAGCACTTTCTTTACTGTATATAAAATAAATCTGCCTGTACAAAGGTGTGAAATATGCACAGAATGATATCTCTCTACCGAATTGTGAAAGCAGTTATGTTGTGACAGATAATGAGAAACACTATGAAACTCATGTGGGATCTGGTAAAGAACCACAGAAAAATTTGCAGGCAGACAACTTTTGCTGAGAACAATTTTGCAATGACCTAAACTGAGTAAAATTATTTTACATGGGTGAAGCTAGGGGGAAGGGAAAAAACAGGGAAAAGGAGTAGAAAAGTCAGTGTTGAGACTTGTCATTTCAGAAGAATTGTTGGCTTCAAAATATAGCTGGATTTAAAAGAGGAAAACTCAGCCATAATTCATCATCTGTGGTTTTCATTGTTTCCTGGAGAATTCTGCTACCTATCTGTTAGTCTTTCTGTAGAGGCAGACATGAGGACATCTTACTTTGGAAGTTTTGATGCTACAGAATGGACAACTTGAGGATGCCAAGGGTATCTTCCAAGAAGAACTTTTAGCTGGTAACTCACATCTTAAGTTTTTCCAAATAAAGAAAGCTATTAGTCCTGCCCCAGAAAATGGCAGTTCTAGTGTAGGTGGTATTTAAATGTGATGTTTCTTAAACTGATGCAGTCTACAAATATTTATAGTTTCATTCTGCACCTAAACTAGCTCTCAGAGACAGCTAGAGCTTACCTTTCCTTTTTACTCCTCTTTTCAAGGCTGAGTAGTTTGCATTTGGTGAGACTAAGTGATCTTCTGCAGCCTGCATACTACCCTGAGTATTTCATATGCTTTTTCAGGATCCATGCTAATTTTAGAGTTACTTGAAACTTATTTTAGGGAAACATTTATATTTTAAAACATTTGGGATAAGTCCTGAGTGGTCTGATAATGGTGTAGAGGTGTCTCAGGGTGATTAAAAATGAAACTTTTCTATAATCCCTGAAAAACTTTGAGTCAATTAGTAAAAAGCTAGATATAAACTACAAGTAATCCTGTAAGTGTTTTCAGGCTTTATTACTCACAGTAGTCTGTAAGGTTTTGACCATATTTACAGAAACTGAATAAATTTGTTGGCAGGATATTATACATCTAAAAATATTTAAAAGTTGGCACTCTAACACATTAATTCATTCAGATATGGTGATGAGATCTGCG
>VXBX01007999.1:460149-551908 GCA_013400415.1 Scytalopus superciliaris | reverse complement strand
TATATTTTTTTATTTATTTATTTGGAAAGAAGTGGGATTGTGTCAAGAAATAACTGATTTTATTATCAGTTTTTCTTCTGGAGGAAGCAAATCAACACCCAGAGTTGCTGGGAAACCCACTGACTAAACAAAAGTATTGTATTTTCCACTTTGTGTTGTTGGTTTAGTTCTTTGTAGCAATTACACATTCCTGAGAGCTTTTGAGGTGTTGTTACATTCTACAATAAACATAGCAGGAAAACCTTGTGGTTTATTTACAAAGAACAGTTAATCATAGTTGACCAGTTATTTCTCCTGAATGGTGTTGCATTTCTTAATTTGATTTTCCTCCAGCAACAAACAACAGGGGGCTTAATTTTCTTCACATTTACCTTGATAGAAACTCAGATAGATATTTTACATTGCTAGTAAAATTGTTGTCAATGTCTAGATTTGCTGGACAAAATAATATGATTTAGACGTGTGGATTAATAGGTGCATTCTGAATTTGTTGCAGTTCTGTATCAAGTCTGTCACTCCTGGGAATATCATAATCACAATAAATGTATAAATCCAATGTGATGCTTTCAGAATTAAAATGAAACTATTTTACTAGAGTTAGAAGCAGAAAGGTAAATGGGAATTTTGATGGAACAAATTAAATTAACATAAAAATATATATAGTAAGTGATGCACTTTTTAAATAAACATTTCTCAGTATATGGAGTAGAAGTCAGAAGAGTTTTAATTTTCTTTCTTTCACTGTCTCAGAGGAGGGTTCAGAAGCTTCACAGAATTCCTACCCCTCCCAACTCCTTCAATTCTAGAAATTCTAAAGCAGGTGTTTCTCAGGCATTGACCACTTTTAAATTTCAGACTAAATGTGAATCATTTAAAGAAAAATACAGAGAAACTGCAGCATATCCCTGTTTTAGTATTCTCACTTTCTGATTGTCACTTACAAGCTGACGTACTGAATATTCCCAGTTGTATACCAGCCGGCGTAGTTGTTTTCCTGTTTGTTTGGCATTGGCCCAGGGAACCATGATTACTCCTCTCTGCTATAAAATGAAGGAATCGTGTACTATTTGATAGTGATTGTGAAATATTCAACTATGTTCATCATTTAAAAGAATGCTCCAGAGAAAAAAAGAATTAGCTAACCTTTTAGGAAAACTCACTATGAAGTTTTCTGCTTAGCACAGGACTTTTAAACACACAAATGCAGTATTACTTGAATAGGGAGTAGAGCTAACCTGGTGTATTTTGCATTATAGAGAAAGAAATATAAAAGTTAGGGCTTGGAGAGTTCTCCTTTTACATGCAAGATTGATAATACTGTTTTGAGATCCACCTTCTTTGCCTAAAATACTACATGTGTTTTACTTATCAGCCATTGACAAGCATTATTCTGAGTCTAGCAAAAGCCAATGGATACTGAAAGCAGTTATAAGAAGCATTTTGAAATTAAAACACTTAAAACCATATACGTATTAATAGCTGAAAATAGCCACACCTACTATTTCTAAGCAAGCAATAGAACAAGCAAATAGGCCACAGCAAAAGCCACAGGTTTTCATTGTAAGCAAAGAGAAGATGCTGAACTCAGGAAGACAGAGCTGTGAAAGGATTTACCACATTAAGCAGTCAGTTGAGTGTATGCCCACTGACAAAGCTGAAAAGAACCAAAGAAAGTTCTAGTGTGTGCAGAAGGCTGGGCTGGTCTGGTGTAAAACAAGTGCAACTACTGGAGTGGGAGGGGAAACACAGGAGCAGAAAGCAGATCTCAAGAATAACAGTAAGGACTCAAGAGTCAAGATTGTGATTACCACTGAAATGCAAAGAACAGCAAAGAATTCCAGTGATCACGAAATGTATGAGGTAGATCTCCTTTAAAAGCTCTAGGATCAGTTTCTAACTTGCCCACTTGTCAAGACTTGCTGTGATCAGCTACAGAACTATTATCCGAGAAACTGACTCCCAGAGCAATCTGACTGGGGGACACAACAGGATGTAAGCCTTAACACACCGATGCTATTTGGATTTCTCATTGGCACAGGTGAGCAACAGCACCTCTCAGCTCCAAAATATGTTTTACATCTGAGTATGATTTTACAGGGAAAAGAACAAAGAGTTTAAAAACAAACAAAGTAGAAGTTCTACTGCAGACTTGTGGCAGTATTTCCACCTGTATGTGAGGAAGAACTTTTTTACTGAGCACTGGAACAGGTTTTCCAGAGAGGTTGTAGAGTCTCCCCCACTGGAGATATTCAGGAACCATCTGGACACAATTCTGAGCAATGTGCTCTAAGAAGATCCTGCTTGAGCAGGGAGGTTGGACCACATAACCCACTGCAGTCCCTTCCAACCATACACCTTCTGTGATTCTGTGAACACCACTGAAAAGGCTAATTCCACCAATGAAAAGCTGGGTTTAGATATTTTGAATATGTAGCATGATTTGCTAAAGTTTGTTTCTGGGAATTTTAGTAATTGAAGCAGCAGCTTAACCTAATGCTGGATAAGACCAGAACAGCTAAATTAAAATGAAACATTATACAGTAGAGAAAAATTGAGTTGGTCTCAGCAGACCAAAGTTTCCTGTTGTCATTACAATTTTTGTACTCTGAAATGATCATTTAATATCATAGTATATATTTGCATATAACTTGTCTTCTTCCTCTGGAGACAAGAAAAGCAGTATTTTGAAATGTCTTAGTTTGATATTGAAGGCTTTTATATTTTTAACTCTAAAGATCTTACCTGTGTAGAACCCAACCATGTTTGCCTTGATAAGAAGCTCTGAGAACTGGGAAAACATCACCAGTATGGATATGTATAAAGTAACTTACTTCACCTATAGGTAACATCTACAAATTTTAATTTTCAGAGATGGAGACAGCTCCTTTGTTGAGTGATAGCTGGATTCAGGTGACCTCTTTTATCCATATATATTCATATTTATTTTTTATTTAGAAAGAAGGTACCTCAACAGGGGTGCTAATGTGAGACTGGAAGGGAAGCTGAGGGGTATGACATGGACTTTCTACCCTTATTTGCAATTTTAAAAAAAGGATTACCTGGAATGGCTGGTGTCTAATTAGAGAAACAAATGTTTTCAAGCACTTGGTGATAAAGGTACAGAGATAAAAAGTAATGACAAGCAGAGTAATGGACTTCTCACGTTTGCCATCAGTGATGGCAGGTGAGATTATCAAGATACACAACTAGAAGCAGCTTGTCCTTTGTGTATGGCACAAACAGAATTCTGTGGAAACAAAAAGATGCAACATGAAATCAAAAGTGTGCTAGCGCTGGGTAATATAGATGTTATTATACTGAGAAAAAGGACTATCCTAAGTGAACAACTTCCTCCATCTTTATTTGCTTAAAATTACAGTTTAGACTATACCAAAGATAGTGCGAAGCGCCAGAACCGTTTATTCACGGCAAATTTACCACTGCGAGTAGTAAAAATGACAGTCATTACAGACATGGCATAGTATTTTCTGCAAATAGAAACTACCAAGTCAAGGAGAATGACAACCACAATACACGTAAAAGAAACTGCCTTGCACCTCTGGGAATGGCTAATTACTCTGCAGCAGTCTGTGCACACTGAGTGATCAGAAGGGGTCAGCATGTGACAGTGTGCCTTACCAGCTCTATTTAGAACATCAGACAAATATTCTGGCACTTTTCAGATACTGATCAGAGGATGAATAATTAATTCCATTTCAACTACTGTGCTTGTATCTTTAGGTGCTAAAGGTGCATAAAATAGTCTTAAGTATTCTAGGCAAAGAACTGTAAATAGTGAAAGCAATAAGGCCCACAAAGAATTCCCTGAACAGACAATAAGTGACAATGGCTCCGTTCACATATGAAGAGTTCCAGCTGCTTTTCGAGGAAATGGTATCAAAGTGACACATCAGCCTCTTACCCTCCTGCCATGAATGGATTAGCGAAATGATTCATTCAGCCGTTTGAGAAAGCAATCTGTGCTCCCGTTCCTGCATGGTATTAAGCTAGCTAGCTCAGGCTAGTTACCCACACAATAATCTTCTGTCTCTAGAAACACACTCTATCACTACTGTTTGTAGGACTTAATTTAAGACCTCGCCAGGATGCCCTAATCCTTAACATACAGGATACTGAAAATAAATATTATTACTGAGTAGTTAGAGCTAAAAACATCAGACCAAGCAGTTTTCATGCTAAAAAAAATATAATTTTTAAATAATAATATTTCAGTAACAGTTTGGAAAGGTGGAGTAATTAGGACAGAGACTGATCCTATCCTCTGCTTCACTAGGCTGAAATCTCATAGAACTAATTAGGTTCTGGAGAAAACATGGAATGCTAAAGCTGAAAGAGATCTCTCGAGGTCATGTACCTCACTGTTTTAGCCCAATGCAGAATTAATTATATCTTTAACATTCCCGACCTGGTCTTTAGAACCGGAGCTTGTCTTTTAACAGCCTCTTAACTAAATTCCAACACTTCCAAACCTTCAACATTCAAATTTTTTCTCCACCATCCAGTTTGAATCTTCCTTGCTTTTTCAGAACCAATGTAAACAGACTTTATCCCTAATTTCTTTCAGTCTGTACCTTCTGCATCTCTAATCACTCTTTTGATTTTCTCAGGACTTCTGCTAGTTGATGCATGACTTTGTTCAGTGCCATGAATTGAACAGAGCATTGCATTACAAGAGTCTCCAGAGCCATACAACGTGTGTCTATTTCCTGTGTCTTGTAGACTCTATTTCTATTTATCCACCCCACTATTGCTGGGGTTTTTGTAACACCATTGTATTTTGACAATACACCAGGAGTCTCACATCCTTCTTTTCAGAACAGTCACCTTAGCACTTCATTGTTCTCCATCATACATTTGATTATTTTTTCCCGAAGGTAGCATCTTTTCCCTGTTGAGTTATATAACCTTGTTTTTTTTCCTCCCAATTATTTCTCTCATTTAGTTTTTTGAATTCTAATCCTGACTAAGCACAGCTAAAATCTTTCCTATTTGTGTGCAAAGTTGGATTTTCTGTTTAACTACTCAGATACCTTTTGAAATGGCGAACGACACTGGACCCTGCCCCTGGAGGACTCCAGTTAACACTCTTCTACTCATGTAGAAGTCGTGGTTTTAACCAGGTTTGTACATTTGCTGTCGTTCCTACACAATTAGAGGGTTCACATTTGTGTATGTACATTATTAAGAAACTGGCAGTTTGTCTCCTATTTCTGCTTGCTTTTACTTTAGCAAAGATCTCCAGTTCCTATTTTCCAGGCTCTCCTTCTTAGGTGTTCTTCTAACTTCCCATTTTCAACCGGTTCCTCAGCTGGTTAAAAATGTATCCTATAGAAGCTTCCTTCAAGGCGCTTTCCCCTGCTGCATCAAAAAGTTTTCACAGACTGATCAGTCTGGGTTCCACTGTGTTCTTTTTCCAACAAATGGTAAGTCTAACTAATGATCACATTGCTATCAAATAGTTGCTCTGGATGATTTGTCTACATGCCCACAATTAATTACAACTTTTGTTTTACTGATCTATAATAGGTTCCCACTGTGGTGACACCCGTATATATTTCCTTTATTCTTTGTCCAAAGATCTTCAGCATAAAATGTCCCTCTACTACCTGTAGCATTGCTTATTTCCTTATCTATGTTCTTTTACAACAGGCTTTACCCCATTAGTATGCTAGTTCTCTGAAAACCAATAAAATCTGTTACTCCAATTTGACCATAATGTGAGTAATCTACTAGGATTGAAAGGTCTTTAAACACAGTCATTTAGAACAGTTGTATTTAAGTGGAGAAGTGAGGAAAGGGAATATTCATCTTGTAAGCATCTGGTGAAGACCCAACATTTGTGACTGCTTATACTAACAATGGGGGTTCTGTTTATTTTAAGATATCCTCATCATCCTGTACATTTTTATTCTGCAAAGATTCAGAGGCTTCCCTTCTTTTGTTACAGTGGGGATTGGCAAGTTCTCAGTCTAAAAGAGCTGCCTGACAAATCCCAGTATGGCAAGAACAGTATCATAGAATAATAGGATATCCTGAGTTGGAAGGGACCCACAAGGATCACTGAAGTCCAACTCCTGGCCCTGCACAGGAGAATCTCAAGAATCACCCCATGTGCCTAAGCACCAGTTCTATTATCTGCTCCCAGATAGGCCTCAGGGGATGACTTCTCTCAGGAACAATGCAGAGACTATAGGAATACTTATCTCTTTTCAGAGAAGAAGCAGGAGCAAGAAGAGGTATTCATAGACAATACTCCTCTGCAGCCAAGCTATGCAAGTGTCTTAGTCTGAAAGAAGTCATCTGTGACTTCTTTTATCTGTTCACAGAGTTCTTTCACTAAGTGGCAGTCTCTGCTCGCATTTCTTATTTACACTTGGAGATTACACACCCTCAGTCAGTCATACATAATTCATGATTGCAGTATTTCCTTCACAACCACATGATTGGTTAAGTTTTAAAGCTTGTTAAGTTTTAAATACAAGTCCAATTTTTATTTTTTTTTTTTTTTAAAGAATACTGTTCCAGGAGATACATAGGGGGCACTAGGATATAATATCTGTGCTTTAATCCTCCCCTAGATAAAGTTAACTCTCAATGTCCAAGAAAAACTCTTGAATGCATTATTCAAATCAGGTAGATTTTCTATTGATAGGAGAAATAGAAACTTTAGTCACAGCATCCTGGAAAGCCCAAATAAGGAACAATATAACCTTAGAGAAGTCCTCAAAAATTAGATAAGGGATGTAATTCAAACAAAAAGGATGTAAAGTAAGCTGTGTGTACACAGATAAAATAAAGAACAAATATTACAGTTTTTGGTGGTGAAACACAATGATGCTGTTCCTGCTCAAGAACTGAGGTCAAGAGGATGAAAAAGACCCAGAAGGACCAAAGAAAGACTTCCAGTAGGGGGTGTGACTATGTAGAACAAACTAATGAATATGTATTGTCATAATAGCTAATGAATATATAAGCAGTACCTGTGATGAAAAGCCTTGTCCATCTGTCATTTGGCATTAGAGGAGCTATCCTCCAAGCATCCAGCATACTGAATAAAGAATGCCCGTTTTAACCCCTACAAATTGGGGTTAAGAAGTTTGTTTCTGCTGCTTTTTGGTATCACTATCCTGTTATTTGTTAGGCTATGAATGAGATATTAAGATAGGTGTTGAATAAGCCACTGATTTTCAAATGTAATACCTGATAGTTCCTAATGAACTTTCTGGCAGGTGTTAATTACTGTTGCTCAAAATCAAACTATGTATTTAGAAAATTAAATATAGATAATATATACTAATTTTAGATCACCATTAGAAAACTGACAAATTTTTGAGGATCTATAATCTGACCATACAATCAATATCCAGACACCAAAAAACTTCTTCACCCTGAGATTAAACAATGGACTTTCCATGTGACACATTCTATTGTGGGAAGGAAACTCTAATTGAAACTGTCCCTGTTAAAGTAATTTTCACAGAGCACGAACTCAGAATCACACTTGTTAATGATCTTTATACAGTGCAACTGAAATTGTTACTTGGGTGCTTTCATTAAAACAACAAACCAAACCAAACCAAACCAAACCAAAAACATTCAAATTAAATCCAGCAGTTGGTATCTGAAGGCACACTTCCTCTCCTTGATTGTCAATGAGCACACAGACCCAAGATCTGCTTTCTGACCTTTGATGACATTCTGCACAGAAAGAAGTGCCAGGCAAGAGTTCACGAAGCTCTCTCTTTGGAGAGTTTGCAGGCTTTTAGATGATTTGGAGAGTTTGCAGGCTTTTAGATGATTTCCAGCAAAGACGAAGTTGCTCAGAATCTGTTAATGGATCAACTTGACCAATGCATTTCTGCACACGCTCAGATTGGTGACTAGTTCATTATACAGAGGCAGGCTGACATTAGTATGGCAAGTTCTCTCTCAGGGGCGTCATTTTTACCATGGTAATTTGTCTTAGGTAACCTTCAGCAACCTTCCCCTTTCTCCCCTATATCTGTGGACAGGAGGTAATTCATCTTTGACATTAGCACACGCTTGTCATTGTTGTGGTATCCTGGGGGGATTCTCTGCTTTGAGGACCACAGTATTGGGTCAAATACATTGAAGCCAGGTGATGCAAAGTCCTGACCTCATACAAACCTGTCCCAAAACCTCAAGTATATGTAAAAAATATGAAAGTTAACTAAGTCCTAGATGATTTGCTATTGGATCAGGTATCAAGCTACTTCTAACTTCTTGCTGAATCAAGCATACTTTGGCCTCCTATAGACAGCATGAAAAATTATGGTGATCATAAAAGAGGCTGTATCAGTGCTCTGGTAGTGTGATGGAAATGCAGTGCTTTATTCATGATTGATCTATATTAAATCTGAACTGAAGGGTGATCCACTATGTACAAATTTGGAACCAGGCCCTCAGGCTTCTCCTGATCAAGAAAAATATTCTGGTAACTGACTAGGATGCTTATTATATAATTACATATAGTTTTACTTAATTACAACTCTGTTTAAGTAAAACATCCCATTCTTTATTTTTTCCCAGAGATTTTAAGGGTAGATGGCAAGGTAAGATAGCAATAGATACCTCTGAACTAGTGGATGCTAAGATCTAGATGTTACAAGGTATTTGGCTATCACACTATAGTGGCTATAGTGCTATATAACCTGAATATTTTGGGTTGAAGCAATTTTAAGCCACATTCAGTGCTGCACCAGGATTTTTTTCTCCAGCATCTGAAATCCAAAACCAGCGTGCCCAACTTTTCAAGTAAAACAAATTTACTAAAATAAAAAACGCAGGACTGAAGACAGAATTTAGACGAAGGCTTAATTGCGCTGCCAACAGTTTTACAACTGTAGCAGTCCAGTTTCTGTTGGCAAGATCGAACCAATTGAATTGCATATTTAACTACAGCAAGCAACAATGTATTCTAGTGAAACAATCTCGAAATTGGGAGACATGTACCAGCTTCATCTGGGTAAATGAAGATATAATATCCTGCCACTGAACACGCAATTAACTAACCAGCTATTTTTTTACCTTACAATTACTTCCAGTTAGTATCTGGAAGGTTAGTAGAAGTGGATTGGTAATTGTAACTAAGAAGAAATGTGTAACTTTAAAAGCTACATTGTCTGGAACACCTGGTATGTGGCATACTAGGCATGTATACCACAGTATCTTTGTAAGTAGATAGTTTTGTGACCAGTTCCATGTAGATCTTTAAACCTGCCGAATGGAGACAGATGGAAAGGCAGAACACATATTCCTATAAAAATGTCAACGCTGACAGCAGCTCTAGTCTTCAAGAAAAAGCAGGCTGATAGATGTTCTTCCTTCATCATTATTTCACTGTGTAGCACAACTAGTTGACTCAGTAGTGATGATCTCTGAACCATTTTTTACTGCAATTCTTGTATTTTTACATCAAATAACTTCGCATATCAAGAAGACCTCTAATCTCTGAAGGTATTTTTACACTCCATTCAAGCTTGATCTCTCTGTGTCATTTATCCATTCATTTAAGCTACCTGGAGAGCAAGTTTTGCATTTCTGTGTCTTTCCACAAGTTTAAAAAAAGAATATTAGTTGCCTTTGATGGCCTTACTGCACGCCTCTGTATGAAGTTAGCTTTTTCCGCCCTTCTCCAATGTGCTCAGTTTTCCTTTTTGTACTGTTTGCTCCTCTGATCCTCAAACATATCTGTTGGGACAAGTAAGAGATTCATACCAGAATATGGAATATATATTTTTAATTCTTTAATTAACCAAAACTTTTATCACACTCTCAAAAGGATTTGCATCTGAGGATGCTGGGATAGGCTTTTGAAACCCCAAAATAATATTTTATAACAGTAACAGTGTTTCTCACAGGCAGCTCTTCTCTAGGTTAAACATTCACACTGTCTGGATGGACTGCAGTCTATGTTCACAGATTTGTGTGTATTTTTCACCCTTTTTGCACAGTATGGTCTTCTGAAAGTTCACTTGGCAAGAAACAGTTCTTACTAAGTATAAAGTGTGAAATCTGGCAATAAAGTTTTAAATTAAACCCAGCATTTTTCAGCTGGCATTCTGGCAACTGCTGTCTTACTAGGCAGTATCAGTTTGTAGCCAGTATCGCATGTAGTCTTACAGCCACATCCACCACCAATTTTTCAGAGCAACATACCCATAGCCACTGAGATACCAGGTATCACAAGGCAACAACAGATGATTGCAACACCTCTGCTGAAGGTATGGTGAATAAATTGAAAAGAAACTGTAAAACAACATTATTATCTTTTAAATGTATTTTTAAATGTATTTCCCATTGGATAAGCAACTTGTAAGAGCAAATACATATTGGGGAATCCTATTCAAGTCACCATCAAGGGAAGTGATGCTCAGTCCTCTTGGCAGAGGGGATCCCATCTTGGGAGACAGCTCTCAGCCCTGACGTTTTCAAGCATAAACAGATGGATCAGTGTAGAGTGAACCTCTTTACTACATATATAAGAATATACCGCCGAATATTTCAGTGCTTTCTTCTTGAGTACAAATCAGTCATAGGATTGTGTAAATCAATTACTTAGCCTGCAAGTTAAAACTGAGTGTGTTGAAAATTATCTGTGCCATGTGTAGGCTGACACTCCTAAATTTTGCTCTAATATAGAAACAAGGTAGATGGTTTAGACTCCTGCACTGTTGAAAACCACTGGGACCTCTAGCACTGCATCCTTCCCAGCATCATATGCAGGGATGTGCTCCATGGACAACATTTCCCAGTACTCCCAGGGCTGAAGGAACACCCTCCGCAGAGGCTGAAGCCATAGAGCACCAGTGCCCTCTTTAAAAACAGTATCCAATTCCCATAGTTCTCAAAGGGAATGAAGCTGCCCTTGCCCCCAGGTCTCCATTTGGAGAGTGTGGCAGCTCTGTGGCCAGAGGGTGGGCTGGGCCCGCCAGTGTGGCAGGGCTGGGAGCTTGGAGCTACAGCATGGGGCTGAAAAACAGCAGAACAAAACACATCAGCATGTGATCTCAGGAAGAACAGGAGGTGCTGGCACTGTGGAAGGGATCAATTATTAATTAATTGCTCACCAGTGACTTTATGTGCCTGATTCTGCTGAGAGATAAATGTCCAGATATAGTGGAAAATAAGGTAATAATTAAACAAGGAGTTTGATTGTCAGTGCTAAATAAGTATTTTAAAAGGCAACCCGTGGTAGCACATTTACTAAAAAGATGATATGAGATTAGAATAAGAAATGTGCAGTGTTATGCAAGGTTTATAGGGAAGTAAAATAAAGGAGAGAATTGCCATATATATAACAAAAAAATGTGTTTTGTAACACACACATCAAACTGCATGAAAGTGATTCCCACTTCAAAACCAACCTGGCCACTTGCTGCGAGTGCAGCTAGATCTCTTGCTGTTTGCATAGCCCAGCTCCTTCTCCCAACTCTGCTGTCCACTTCAATAGTGCCAGTTTTTTGTCCTTATTGCAGCAGTTTTTCCTTTTAACACTGTTCATCCTTCTGTATTTTATGGGAACGTTCACTGATTTCTGGAGCGGAGACTACTTGTGTACACCCATGCCAGAGATAACAGCTTCAGCCCTCAAGGTACTCTGGTATTTTGCATATCACCCTCATCGAAACACTCTGCCTTGGGCATCTCCCACTAGCAGCAGAAACAGGGATCACTGAGGGTGATGTTGCCATGCTGTTATTTGAAGGCTTTCATCCTTTCAGTGCACCTGCTCTGCAGGGTGACACATGCTAGTTCCTCACATTGCTTAGGTACCTTCTTTCTTCTTTCCTTCCATGTAAGGGCAGATTATGTTGTATTTGCTTCTATGTTATCTGTGTTCTAGACTTGGCCTCATCTGGCTTGATAGGATGTCACTGTTCTTCAGGTATTGTCCTTTTTGTCCCTCTTACTGACCTGTAGCTTCCTTCTATGACTCATATGACAGTGCAGCTTGCAAAGATGTCTTTTGCCATTCTTCAGTGTAACAAAGTGATGGTTGGACTCACCAAGTGCTTAACTGTGTACCTAACATCTGGTTATAGCAGAAATCCCCCTTTTCCTTATCTTCTCTCAATTTAAATATAATCTTCATGGTTCTTTTGCCATTCTTAGTTGAAAATACTAAATCTGTTCTGTAGTCAGTCTTACCAAATCAATGCTAATCAATTTAGTTCCTGAAAGAATGCACCTTGATGACTCAAAATGGCCAAACAGCACTCCAGACCTCTACTTAGCTTTTGATATTCAGTCTTGTAAATGTCTTTATGGCCAGTTTTGCCTGTGCTCAAAGTTTATCCAGTGCAAAACCATTTACATTTTGATGCAATACATGGCACCTTGCCTAAGTGTGGCCACCAGTCAGGTTTAGGTGACCTAGTCCAGGACCAAATAACCTAAAGATTCCACTTGGTCATGTGAGAAGGCAAAAGGAAAAATAAACACAAGGAAATGTGTTTATTCTTAATTCTTATTCTTTATTCTAATTTTTAATTTCTTTTGATCCATGAGAAATATTGATAAGGAATACATTTTTTGACACAGAGAGCTCAGGCGAAAGTCATCAAGTTATTGAGTAATTATAAGTAACTTTCTCTCACCAGATCTATTTTCTGTACACAGGCTCAGACAGCAGTATCCCTTCACACCTGGACCCCAGCCAGTCTAGTCTCCCTCCCCATCTAGTTGGCCTCTCCATTTTAGAGCTTCACTGATGCCTGACATGTCTTACAAAGTATGTGCTTGGGTCTGAGGACACTCTCCTCACCGTGTTCTGCATCCACCACACTCAGCATACTGTGTCAGGGTTGGGCAAGTTTAAGAAAAACTATCTCAAGGGTTCTGGTTGCAGCTCTCCATTCAGTATCCTGCAAGTAAGTTCATCTGCAAAAAGCTGAATTAGTGACTTTCTGTGACCTTATACTTCCAGGTTTAACTGTGCCCAAAGGAGTTGGACACAGGATTTTGGACATTTCAGGAGCCTGGAATGCCACTAGGTTCCAGGTGGTTCTGCACCATCACATTTTTTTCAAATGTCATTCTATTTCCCATATACACTAGTAGAGGCATTCATCCCTAGCCAGTAGGCACACACCCTTGGCTAGGATCAGGCACGTGTGTGTCCCACTGTGCAAACATGGTGGGCGGATGGGTTTGCATGTAGTCTGCTTTGTACATTGTACATGCCAAAGTAGGTTCCATGGAGGATTTTTATTATGTTTCCAGTCCTGTTTCTACAAGCAGTAGATTTGGTCCCTTGCCTGATTAAAAAAAAAAAAAAAAGACCACAAGTGTCCCAATTTTTCTCAGAATTGGAACACCTAATGAACATCACTTGCCTTGGGGATTTGTTCTGCTCACATTCCTGCCATAGGATGACTGGGATTTTGTGTGTGATAATATGCTAGTAATCTTGGGAATTTATATTTGAAAAGGTCCTTTCATTTGAGAATTCAGAGTGCTAAAAAGTTAATTCATATTACATTATGTTATCCTTGTGAAGCAAGTAAACATTTTGCCCAGTGCAGAAACTGAAATATTGAGAAGATCAAGACTTTGCAGATTGTATGCCTTACAGACACCTATATAAAAAATGGCCTTATTTTTTAAGGTAGTAAGTACTTAAGACTTCCACTGGTTTTAGTCTCTGGCTTTTGTCACCTGCTTTTGAAAACAGTCAAATAAATGGCCCTGGGTCACAGGATTATGTGTTGAATGTGTTCACATCAAGTATCTGCCTTTGTTTGGTCTGACATTCAAACACTAACCCTACTTTAATTGTCTTTACAGTCCTTAATATTAGGAAAAATCATACCAACAAAAAACCAAACCACATCCCAAGCCAAAAAGGAGCTCATATATGTGTCTCATCTAGATGCTAGTAAGACGTGCTGTTACGTCTTAAATTTCTATATGGGAAAGTACAATTCCTAACAGATTTCTTCATTGCTGGGCAATGAAGCAATCTTGCTATGCCACGCATTTAACCTGTGACTTGCAGTAACTGTGGGAGCAGCTTATTCTGCTCTGTAACTAATCGCTCACTGGTGTGGGGAAAAACTAAGGGCAATAGTTCCCTGCTACTAGGCTTAAATGGGATTCCAACAGGAATAGAAGCTGACTGGCTACAGGAGCCTTGTCTTTAAGTGCAAGAGGTTTTCTTTGGGACCATGCTATCACTGCAAGGCTGCCTGACCTGCAGGCATGTAGAGCAGTTTATTGTATTTGCTTGCTGAATGAGCTAAACTGCCCTTTCATTTACTGTGGGATTAAAGCTTGCTTGTGAGATTAACTGGGGAGCCTGTGGCCTTCTTTATCCTGGTTTGAAAAGAGATAAAATGGGCTATACCAGACTATTACATGGACTACAACTTCTGGGGGAAAAGGTAGGTCTACATTAAAGTTTTCATTAGGCTAAAGTTTATTGCTAATTTTACTATCATGACTCAGTGTGTTACATTTCTCAGCTGCCTGTCTGGTAGCTGAGCTACCTTTCTTGACAAGATAACTTTATCTTAATCCCAAGATGAGCTGGGAGCAAGAAATATGTGCTCCTGCCTCATTTACTCCAGTTCAGCCTACTATTTCAGCTCAAGTTCACTTCAATGGGTGGTGTACCAGAAAGCTGCCAAGACTTGCCTGAAAGATGGCTGACCATAGGAATAGCAAAATTTTGAACTGCAGCAGGATCTCCTCAAATTTCTCAGGTGAGAGAGACTGTTACAGGGACAGGCTCTGTCTGGAGTTTTACCTCTGAATTCCAGACATAAACAGAGATAGTACTTTAGGTAGTGTTTCTTCCCTCCCCTCAGGCAAAAGGAAGCCTCTAATAGGTGCTGTTTGAGATGAGGATGGAATGGAAATACCGCATTTATTAACTACGGATGTTTGCTTAAACAACCTTTCACTTGCTCCTCTTCTCCCTATGCCTTTTTTCTTTTAGCTGGATTAGTTCTCCCATCCCATTCACGTGTGGCTGTATAAGCAGCAGTAATGTGTTAACCCTGCAGTAAGAAATAAGACAGGGACAATAAGAAATATCTGGGAAAGAAGGGAGCAGAGGCTCTACAGATCAGCATAAGTGGTGCTCTTGGGCATAGCCACACTCACAAAACCTAGATTCTCAGAGTTTTGCAAAAATAGTAAATATCTAGAAAATATTAAAATCTGATCTATATGTGGTATAATTTTAGACATACACCTGAATTAGCAAATACTGAATAGCAATGATAGCAAGTGAAAAACAGCTTAATGCCAGGTTAAATGTTAGTTTAATGCCAGTTTAACATGATGTTAAACTTAATTTTCTGATATAATTTTTAATTTATCAACACTGTGATCACTGAGGTAATTTTGTTTTCAGCAGTAAAACTGTACATCTGCTACCTACATCTATTTCTTAGACAGGTCAATATTTTTCTCTTAAACATTTGACATCAGCTACCTGTCAAAGATAGCAGGATGAACAAGACAGGCCTTGAGGCTTCTCTGTTATGTCAGTTCCCAAATTCCTGCATGCTACACTACAGACAAACCACATCCTACTTAAAAAAATAAAATTAAAAAAGAAATTGAAGTTAAATATTAAAAAATGTGTCAAAACAACGTTTCAATTCACCTAAATGGTTCATTATTTAATCATTTTTGCTTTGGTAAAATTTTTAGGTTATTGAGTTTTCAGGATGGTAAAATACTTTGACCCGTAGAAAATGTTCAAAGATTATAAATACTATTTCTTGTCTAGCTGTAAGAGTGACTGACAGATATGAGTGAGATCAAAGAGGTTTAGGTAGAAATATTAGATAAATTACTGAAAACTGAATTCACACACCTCTAATTCAGTTTAAACTTCTTCCCTTGCCAAACACAAAACCCAATACTGGAACTGGAAAGCAAAAATAAAAACCACGGAGAAGTGTCTCATACCTTTCCAGATCATAGTCACTGTGCAGATTACAGAACATTTTCAGCTCCAGTGGGATCATGGAAGAATAAGTCAATTCAGAGAGAAACAGCCTTATGTCCCAATTTGAAAGGAAAATCAAAAGAAGAAATTACTGCACAAAGAAGAATCATGTAAGAAAATATACAGAATACACTAGCTTTAATCAGAGAGGATACAAAGAATCAAATACAAGAAATACATTTTGCTACAGGTTGTAAGGGTGCTGATTTGGAGTAGAAGACCAACGTTGGCCATCTACCACATCCTACTGAATCCCCGAGTGAAGCTCTGTAGCCTGATGTGCTGACAGCACACCAAATGGTTGTTTAGAGACAAATTAAGGGCTGACTGTATTTGGGGAATGCATCCTTAAGGCTTTAACCTCCTGCTTGCCCTGCTACTGAACTGTCGCTCTTTTACAGAATAGGCAGACAGTATGCTGAAAATGCACTGATTTTATTAGTGAAGAAAGTAGCTTGGAAAAGTCAGATAACTTTTGTCGAGCTTAAATGTCCATCTGACAAAGCATGCCTTCACAGACAAATATATTTTCAATTGTTTTCAGCCCTCGTTTCCTTGAGACCAATGTTATTTTAAAAAATAATACTGACTACTAATACTAATTCTGAAATACTGGTTTCCATTGGCATTAAAAGTGTCTATTAATATGGCATAAATTTAGGTGGCTGCTAACCATATTAGGTTAGGATTTATAGATTTTAGAAATGTGATTCATACACACTTCAATCCCTGTAAAAGCAATGAATGTATGTTGTTGAATTATGCTATTAAGAAAGGAGAACAGAGAAAGGAGGCTTTCCCACCAGGTTTAAAAATAGGAAATCCAAGTCGTGCTGTCCATCTGGGACCAACGAGATAATACTATTGTAGGTTTTCCATCTTGAATTAGCCTATTAAAGTTCTCGTGATAACTCCAGTATTTGTCACCAGATGGCACTGCAACGACACTCGTAATCACTCTTAATACTCGGTTAGTAACATAACGAGGTCATCCTCAGATGATTACAAAGTGTGCGTCACTATTTCAGGTTGCATTAAGCACACCATTATGTTTATGCCATCAGGCTTGCTGGCATAGCCATGACAGCTGGTGTTTTTAATAATGTTAGCCAAGTGAACCTTGTGAGAAAAGCTCAGTAGTGGACACCAATACCTACCCTAAGCCTAATTTGTCCCAATGCTGCCACGAGCAATACTGAAGGCAAGAGATGGAGAGCAGCAGCAGCTCCCACCAGTGTCAGGTCATGACCAGGGCTGTACTTCAGTTCCCTGGTCTTCACTTCGGAATAGGATCCCAGCCTCAGGCTGTCAACCACTACCTATGCCATTCCCTTCTTTGTCAGTGCTTTCCCTTGTTTCCCATCTCCTCTCAAATGGAGCAACCTCTTCCATGCCCTAATTTACTCCTCAGTTCTGGTCCTCCCTGATATATTCTGTCATGATCTACTGCTGTAGCTTGAATTACAGATACTGTTCCTAACTGTGACTCATTGCAGATTTCAGGAAGTAAAAAGGAATAAACCTAGGATTCCAGAAACGTGTTGATCAGTTGCTTTTTGAGAAGCCAGCTCCAGCACTAAGACAGCTGTCCCGACTGGAGGGTTGGCATCAGGGAGATCACTTTGAAGTTGTTCAAGGGTGAATACAAATAGTTTGGGATTTTTATTTGCAGATCAAGATACGTAGCATTTACAAGGCTGCAGAATAAAAAGCTCTCACAACTTTCCCTTAGAAGTCTGATGCCTCCCTGATTTTCAGCAGGATGCTGGTATTTGGTAGAAAAGTAATGCTATGATACAGCAAATTAAAAGCTAGGACAGTTGTATCTGACTGTGTCTCATAAGGCACATGGCTGGATGGTGTGTGCTTTGGAAAAACACCCAAATCTCTTGATACCAGGAACACTTCAGTATACACCAAAGGGAACTTTTCTCCGTAGAAGACAAAATGGAAAATTCTGGTGATTGTCACAACTTTGCTCCTGTTTTCTGCAAGGGTGGCAGAGTGAAAACAGATGACCGTGTGATCACAACTGTTACTCCCCCGCTCTTCTGAAATTAGTGTTATGCGGTTCAACTGCATGCATTCAAAATATTAAATATAACAACACCACACCTGCAGAGAGTGGCAGGAACAGCCTAGCAAGAACTGCTCCCGTGATACGAATTGGGTTTAGCTGAGCCATAGAAACTCGAGCAGATGTTTATAACAGGGGGAAAGCATTGCAACAAAGAACTTCCAAGGGTCCCGTTTTGCTTCCTTTCAAAATGTTTACTCGCTAAGCGGTGGGAGCGGCAAGGAGTAGCAGGGCAGGGCCGGGCCGGGCGCTGAGGGCCGTGCCGTGCCGAGCCGTGCCGTGCCGTGCCGTGCCGCCCGCCATGGGCCGGTGGGCGGGGCCAGCGCGCGGCCGGTACACCTCGGCGGGGCGGGCGGCGGCGCCATTTTGGAGCGGCGGAGGGTCGGAGGCGGCGCGTGGCGGGTCGGGCTGCGCGTCCCCTGAGGGAGAACCGGCGAGGGGAGAGCGGGCATGGCCGCGAACAGGAACCTGAAGCAAGTGCGGATCGAGAACAGCTCCCCGGCGGCGCCGCTGGGCATGGTGGGGGGCGGCGGCGGCAACCTGAAAGGATTGCGGGGCCTAGAGGCGGAGAGTGAGGCGGCGGCGGCGGCCATGGCGCTGGCGCCGGGCAAAGAAGGTGGCGGGGATGAGGAGCAGGAGGTTGGGTTCACCATCGATATCAAGAGCTTTCTCAAACCCGGGGAGAAGAGCTACACGCAGCGCTGCCGGCTGTTCGTGGGGAACCTGCCTACTGATATCACCGAGGAGGATTTCAAGCGCCTCTTCGAGCGCTACGGGGAGCCCAGCGAGGTCTTCATCAATCGGGACCGTGGCTTCGGCTTCATCCGCCTGGTGAGGGTCCGGGCGAGCCCCTGGGGCCGCCTCTGCAGGCGGCAGGCTTCGGTCCGTCGCCCCCCGCCCCCTTCCCTCCCTTTCGGCGGGTGTAAAACACGGCAGTGCCTCCCATGCTCTCAGGTCCCTGCGCCGCCTCTCCCGCTGCCCCCTCCCCTGTTACAGCCCAGCCCCGGCCCCGCGTTCCCGGTAGCCCTCCCGGCCTCCCCCCCTGGCACTGGGCAGAACTGTTCCGGAATACCGCTGCTCACGCAGTCACGGAATTGCAGAGAATGGGGGCACCTTGGTTGGTTTGAATTGCTTGTGCCCAGATAAGACTAGGTTTTTGACCGTAATACCTAAAATGTTTGATGAAGCACGCTCGAGTTGAGCATGCGAAAAAAAGGAATCACCCGAAAAGTTTATGATACTGTATTTAAATGTCGATTTAATATGCAGAATTGGTTTTCATGGCTGCCCTGTCTAGTATGCACCTAGTTATATCATTCTAGGAGTAGCTTTACAGTGCTTTAGTTGTCTCTAGCTATGATTTTTTTAATGTATTTTACTGGTTACGATTTTTTTTTCCTTTTCGGTTTTCATCTTAAAACGCGCGTGGCATTCTGCGGTGCATCTGAGACTTCCCCAGCTTGAAATAGCAGTTTTCTGGAGGAAATGGGATATATTTGCATATCATTACTGAGTTTTGTGTGTAATACAGCTTAGAGCTTTTACGTGAACTTCCCCTTTCCATTATGTTTACGAAATATATATTTATTAATAGCTTACCTAGTCAGTTGAGCTGCAGAGAAAGAGCTAAAGAATAATTTCTATAAATGTAAGGGATTTCAGAATCAAATTTAGTGAAGAGAGGAAAAAAGGCAGTTGTTGATGCACTCTATCTCATGCAGAAAGTCCATAAATGTGAGAAGAACGAATATGTGATCAAAGAACATAATTTCATTATTTGGTGATGAAATTTGAATTGGACATCCACTGTAAGAAAGTGATATTTTCACTTATGAAAAAATAAAACAAGAAGCCAAACCAAAACAGCTTAGATCCTCTAGTGTAATCTTTGAAAATACTGTTTCCCCCTATGTGAAGCATAGGGGGAATATAAACATTATACACATTTGAGTAGGTAAATAGAAAAAGCACGAGGTTTTCAGGTCTACTCAAAGCCTTTACAGGGCAGCACTGTCATAATGAGAATTTGGTAAGTTCTCTAACGTGCAACAAATGCATTTTTTTTTCCAATCAGAGGACAGGAACTTTGTGGGGATTTTTTTGACTAGACGAAAATAAAATTGAATGACCCTGATGCCAGTCTGTTTAAGGGAAGGAAAACAGCTTTGCTGGTTCTCGAGGGAGGGAGACCAAAGTGGTATCTGTTGTCTTTGAAAGTAAAATCTGTGAAATATTTCCTGTCTTGATAAAGGAATCTAGGACCCTGGCCGAAATAGCGAAGGCAGAACTTGATGGTACTATTTTGAAGAGCAGACCACTTCGAATTCGCTTTGCTACACACGGAGCTGCCTTAACTGTCAAGAATCTTTCACCTGTGGTTTCTAATGAGCTGCTGGAACAAGCATTCTCTCAGTTCGGGCCAGTGGAAAGAGCGGTGGTTGTAGTAGATGATCGTGGCAGAGCTACAGGAAAAGGTTTTGTAGAGTTTGCAGCAAAACCTCCAGCACGAAAAGCTCTAGAAAGATGCAGTGATGGGGCATTCTTGCTAACAACGTAAGTTCCCGGGCTTTTCTTTGATTTGGTGTGAGTAAATCATTCTGATGTGAACACAAGCTGCATTCGTGGGTGTTTCCTACTTACTGTTTAATTTTCAAATTACAAAAGCCATGAGGTAAGAAATTCAGATGTTTTATACGAATACCCCAAATTATTAGCATATAAGAATCTGAGAGCAAGAGTTTGTTTTTTCTTGCCTGGATGCAATATTACTGCTCCACACAGTAGGACGTTTTCTGGTGAGACTTAATTTTCATTGATTGCAATCTTCCTGAGACCAGTAACATGACAAAACAATATTCCTTTGTTCCTTAACAAAATAGTACACAGCAATTGCTGATATTTCCATAGGTTCAGTAAAGTGTTTCTCTATAAAAAGTTTCATTTGTGGCTTTTAAGGCCAGATGTTATTTGTTGTTTTTAAATGAAGACAGATTCTGCAGAGGTTTATAACAATGATCTTTGGATAACCTATTTCAAGGGCAGACAAACTTGCACATTGCAGAACTTCGCTCACATTTCTTATTTCTGTATGTGCTGAAGGGAGTTGTTAATTGCCATACTTAACCACATTCACAGTGACATTTTCAAATGCTTTCTGAGAGACTGTATGAAGTGATAAATATTCATGGTTTCTTAAAAAAATTTTACTTTTCTGATTCTCATTTGGGAAAATAAGGCTGGAGTTTCACAGCATGGAATCTTGCTGCCATTGAATTGGGGAACTTGTAGTTCTTTTCTTGCACTGGCTGTGCTGTTGATCTTATATCTGATTGAGAACTTCATCATATATCCATAAGTCACTTGTGCTTGCTAAAAACAGAAAAACATTCAGCTTTTCTTGGGTTCATTTCACTCAGTTTAAGTACATGATGGTGCTTGCTAATGTCAGGTCCAGTAGAGAATAAGGCAGGAGAAACTGTTATCAGGAGGAGATTGCAGCGGAGTAAGGGGTCTGGAACTCCTATTTCTTGCAGTAATCTCATAAATCTTGTGTGCCACTGAACTGATTTGATAGTTACATCGTAAATTCAATCTGAATAGGTCTTTACTGTTATCAGGAGTTGCCAGCAATTTGTTCTTATCATCTAGGTTTTTTTTGGTATTAGTATTTGAATGGAAGTGTGGTGAGCCAAAGAAGGGAACTGATCTATTCCACTGTTACATGAGTGTTATTTTTGGCATGAGAGATGTGGCAGTGGAGAAGAAGCCAGGATATGACTGATGGTATTTTTGTTTTACCAGCTGGATAGATTAGTTGAATTGACGGCCTAACTGTGGCCTGAGTGAATAAAAATCACCTGATCTTTGTCTTGTTTAGGTGACCCACGTGTTCCTTAAAGCACAGTTGCAAAGATTATTAGCATGTATCTGCTGCCATGATGCTTTGATGTTTTGTTTCAGAGTCTACAGTTTCCCATTTGTTAGCTGAAAACTCTTTGTTCGATCAAAAGAAAATCTTTAAATTCATGGGTTAAATATATCAAAACTAAATGTTTGAAACACTAATTTAGAGATTTAAAATTGTTTTAAGTCATAACTTGTTAGTGCCATGGTTCAGTTGCAGTTAAAAAGCAGAACTGTCATCGATTGCCATGTCAATAACATCAGAAGAAACAGTTGCTCAGTTGTGCCCTGTGATTCCAGACTTCATCTTTTTAGTTTAGACTTGATGCCCAGAGTGATAGGTGAAGATAGGTGAAGATCTGCAAAGTGAAATAAAGGTGTGGGAACACAATAAACGATTGCTGGTGTTTTGAAAGTAGTGTTTCTAGTGCTTTCAAGTATGTTTTGTAGGTTCTGCTCCCAAGACTGATGCAGAGAGCTTTTTACGCAGTTCAGGATTCTAATACTTCTGTCTTTGACAGTACTGGCTAATACTTGCCTCTGGTTATTACATTTCAAGGAAGCTACCTTCAAAGATAAATTAGGATTCTGATTTGTGAGTGTATGGTTGTTCAAAGAATGAGTTTTAAATAACTTAAGCAGATATATTTTTCTAATTAACACTGGAATGTTAATGCCAGATTACCAATCTGTTTTCAGTTGTAGGATAACTTCTCAAAACTAAGTTCTGAAAGTCTGTAGAAATATGAACAGGTTGTGTTGTTCTGCTTTGGATTTGAGGATTTCCCAGTATAATCATGGCCCCTGTGTTGCCTCACTGATGGAAACATAAAGGTAGTTCCATCTGATGCCTAAAATGGAAGGAAAAAACTTTCCAGGCAATATTAGCATAGATAAAATAGAGAGCAGGTGTTTAATTAAAAGCACTTTTAGGTGCAGTGAGTGCATAAGTGCACCCACAGTGTAAGGCTCTAATGAATTTATAACACTAATTAATTATCATATCTAATGGATACATCCAGCCTGAGGATTGTCTGCCCTCAGAACCTCTCTCAGGTCTGCCCCATGCCACACCTCCCCTAAATTGAGTTGGAGGTCTCAAGACCCCTTTTTCACCATCATCACCCGCACATCATATGCCTTCTTTGGAGCTTCTCCAAGGTTTCTGGGCCTTCTACTTTGACTACAGTGGTATCTTATTATGTCCTTCTGTATGTGTTGCAAACAAGATGTCCTTGCTAAAATATTTTTCCTTGAAAAGAACATTAAGCAAAATTTAAAGAACTGCAAGAATTTGATATTAAACATGAGAAAGTGGTTAACTGTTGACTGCTATTTAAAAGTGTTAGGAACTATGCAGCTATATTGTTAAAAATCTATATGCTATGAATCTTAACAATCTTAAGCCATCATCTCCCTCATACTTCCTAAATATGTTGTAATTGTTAGATGGCTTTGATATTTTAAAAAATCTTTAAATACTTCATAGCAAACAGGACTATGTCAAGGAAGTTGTGGTTTCTAGGCTGAATAGCTGGTTTTGGGCACAGAAACAATTATTTTCATAGGTAATTCTTAAAATGGGGGTTGATTGGAATTCTATGATTTAAGACAAGATATAGCAATGGCAGAGTACATATTAGGTTTCTGGAGTGTTTCCTCAAAATGTTAAAATAACTTTAACTGATTCATTTATGATTCAGTTACTAAATTGAAAATGTTTTCCAGAACACCTCGACCTGTTGTTGTAGAACCGATGGAGCAGTTTGATGATGAAGATGGACTTCCAGAGAAACTAATGCAAAAAACACAACAGTATCACAAGTAAGTTGTGGTTAGCTTTATTGTATAAAACATGATTTATGTAAGTAGTTACCTTGATAAATATACACTAATTTTTGGTTTTGGGGTTGAGTAGCAGGCCATAGTGTTCTGTGTGTTGTATTATTTTCTGTCAAAGGATTAAATAGGACCTTCTCAAAATTTCCTAATCATAGTAAAATTCAGACTTGGATTGTTGGTTTAACATTTACTGAAGTAGACAGATTCTTGGCCTACACTGCAATCAGTGGGAGCTTGTTGCCAGACAAGATAGAGTGTTTCATGGATTACAGGTATGGTGTAATCCTGCAGAGATTTATATATCCACAGGTTTTTATGTTCTCTGAATAGCCCTTTAAGTATTTGCAAAGTCAGTGGAGGGTACGTCTTTGCAGCTTTCAGATAAAACTTTGAACAGTTAATCTGCTGTTGCAGCTTAGTATTTTGTACTGGTGTAAATACGAATTTTTATCTTAAGTAAATTGGACAGATCTTTATTTGGACAACTTCTGTAAAATAGTCTTTGTTACTTGACTTAGCAGCTGAATTAAGCTTTATCTGGTTTGGAACGTAGTCATCTAACAGCTTGATTTAAAGTCAGCTCTACACTTGAAGTGATTGTTACAGCTGTTGATCTAAATGTCTGCTTCTGTATATTTTAACTACAAAATTTTTATTAGGGAAAGAGAACAGCCTCCACGTTTTGCTCAGCCTGGAACATTTGAGTTTGAGTATGCTTCACGGTGGAAAGCTCTTGATGAGATGGAAAAGCAACAGCGTGAACAGGTTGACAGGAACATTAGAGAAGCCAAAGAGAAGCTAGAGGCAGAAATGGAAGCAGCTAGACATGAGCATCAGCTAATGCTGATGAGGCAAGGTAAAAGTGGCTAATCTACTAGTATTAATTTTGTTTTGTCATGGATTTTCTTTCTGTGTACCATATTGACCTGTACGTTATACTTGGAGATTTTGCCAGCTACCATTTAATTAAATGCATTTAACTGAGGAAAAGGAAGTAATATTTGTCCTTACACATATTCCCCTGATTTGCAGAAATGAATTAAGAAACTGAGAAAGGGGTGATTGTGTAGGTCTGTTTTCTTTGGTTCTTGAATTGGTCTAGTGTAGGTAGTTCATGTAAAGTAATTGAATGGCAGCTTCACACTCGTAAGTAAAATTGCTTTCCATTTTTGATGTTGTTTATGGTGCTAGATAGAACTCAATACTATTCGTGGGCCATGTGCAGGAAAAAATAAAATGATAGCTTGTTTTGTACATCTTGTAGCTGTTTTTATGATATTAAATGTTCCAGTAGCTAGTTACCTTTTCCCCTCTGAAACCCAGCTGAGAAGTCTGATATGTGCGTAGTATTGTATGTATGTAGCAACTCAAAATAACACACAGTTGCAATGAATTTCAGTCATTCTTCAAATTTCAAGATTATGCATCCCTTTTTTAAAATTGTTTGAATACCTTGTCTTCTAACTGTGGGGAAAAGTCCTCCAGCAGCTGCTTTTAGGCCTTATGTTTACAAATGGAACAGGGTGAAGCTTGTGTTTCTTGGGCAGAGAGAACAATAGCAGGGCAAGTACTAAATGTTTTTGTTTTTTAAATCTAAAGGGAGACTATGGCTACCTAAAAAAATTTCTTGTCCTTAGGAGTGTTAGATCATAAGACAGTACAGCAACTAGCTTGATAGACTGAATAAGAATGCCTGGTCCTTTCAAAGTGATGCAGGCTTCTTGAGATTCTCAGTAGCAGATGCATTTCAGAACTTAAACCCAAATTACTTTCACAAGTTGTCTACTGCAATTACTTGGCTTTACTTAAAGATTGCACTTAAGAAGGGACATTTTTGTTGATAGTATGACTTCCCAGTATTGATTGGTTTGATTTTTTTTCCTGCTTGCTTGAAGATACGTTGAAAATACATGAGCTGAATTAGAGTAGTCACTAGACTGGTGGAATTGGAGGGAAAAGTTTACTTAGACCATTTTTCCTGACTAGACATACATGCTTTCAGTGTGAAGCCATGCTGTTTTTAGAAGTTCTTATACAGAGCAGAATTACATAAAAACATGACATAATTTATATATAAAATAATATAATAAGCATAAGGTGTTACAGAGTGCATAGTAGCATAGAAAACTGTTTTTAAATGTCGGATAGTTATTGCAGCACATAAAATGGCAATATCAAGTTGTTTCTTGGTTTATTTTGCTAGCAAAAATGTTAAAGCATTCAGTTTGCTTGTAAGCATAAGTGTATCTTACAGGTGGGGAGTGTGCATGTCAGTATGATGCAACAACAGTGCCTATAATACACTGTACAGCCCTCCCCTTTCAATTAGACATACATTGTTAATTTTGGGTATATGCACGACTGGTATTTCTGAAGATGATCAGTGCTGAGGATATAGGTTGGATAAATTTACCACTGACTTAACCTAGCTGTTAATATTTAACAGTGCTAATGGCCAGATCTGGAACTCATGCTCCTTAATTTTCTTAGAATTCACCTGTTGGCTGTACTTGAGAGCAAGATTAGGGATTACTTTTTCGTAAGTTGTCACACAGTGGTACGTTTTAAACTGAGACAAGATGACAGTGGCCAGTTTATTAAGATTGAAAAGTTCTTGATGGTAAAACATGGGAAACCAGTTTGGGTATGTTTTGTGGATGTTGATGGGTTTTTTAAGGTCAATGTGAAGGAAAAGATATTCCTCTTTTGGAGTATCTGCTAAGCCCCACTTTTATATGGAAAAGGAAGAGAATTACTCCTTCCTTTAAAGAGACACTAGAACATGAATGCATTTGGTGCAAATATTCCAGTGAGGATTAAATGTGCCTTTTCTTAGTGTGGGAGGAGGATTTTTTCCCCCTCACAGTTTGGTTATCAGAGTACTTTTTTGGTACTAGATAACTTGGAGTTTTGTCCAGATAATTAAATTTCTGCTTATTCACCTCCAGATGCTTAGTTTTCCAAGGTTAGGGCTTACCTTTTATATTCCTTCTGTTTTAATCTCAAGTCTCCAGCTTCAGTATACATGAAAAACAGATTGATTTTTCGATTGTGTTTTTTTCTGAGATTAGCTGCCTTTAAAAGTTGTTGGTCTGAACAGTCTGTGAGTCTGTCTTAAGTTCATGCCATGCCAAGAATATTTATTATATTAATGAGATTGCATCACAGTTTAAGAAAGATGCATTGAAACTTCTAAGGCATCAGAACCTAGAATTAATATTTTTGTATACCTGATGCACAGAGTCAGATTTAAAGATGTATTGAAGTAGTTGTGAGATATGAAGTGCAATATTTTAATTGTGTAGCAACTAAAAAGAAGACAGAAATTATGAACTTACTGGTCCATATATTCCTGTAGCTGACGGTTTTGTAGAAACTGCTTTATGAGAGCTAGTAGGACTTCAGCTCTAGAATATGTTGGTTTAAATACTCAGGTTTTTGTGGTGTTGTATTAATACTGAAGGTAGATTTAATTCTTTGATATGTGTAATTTTTCACTTTTAAGTGTCATGTTTTGACAGACTGAGTCAGAAGTAATTTGTAAAGCAGAATACGTGTTTCCATGTGTAAGTAAATTGCATGATATTTCTAATCTACATAGTGGTGGTATGTGTCAAACTTTTATAAATATTCTCTCATAATGGTGGTTAAATAGATTACGAAAATACTGGAAAATGTGACTGAATTTAAACTGATGCTTAATTTTTGTATCAATTATACAGAAGCTTGGCATTTATTTTCCATTTTTAGAACCTGAAAAATCAGCAGGTAAAACTGCTTAAAAGTCTTTATGGAGTAGGTATTCAAGCTTATAGGATTAACTTCTGAGGTGAGACTACACTTTCACCTTCTTCCCTCTGCTATATGGGAGGATGAGGATAAAATGAAGACCTTGCCCTTTTAGAAGCACAAGAAAGTGCAGAGGCTTTTTGGTCTTTTTCCACAGTTGCTTTACTGCAGATTTTTTCAGTTTAGAGAAAGGGCCTGCATCCAACATATGTTCAGTAAGAATTAACAAAATTGCAGAGCTTTTAATATCGGTGGCTCTTGTGCACAGCCCAAACCTGTGTATCTGTTTTCACTGGGCAAGTAAGGCTTTGTGCCAAGATTCTGTCATTGTCAAATACTATGGAATCATGGATTGCTGTGTTGAACTTTAAAATATTAAATGTTTCAGGAAAGGCAAGAATCACAACTATGCTGTGGAAAAATGTTACGAGAACACTGGGAAAAGTAGGGCAAAGGGCATAAATGATAAATTTGTAGCAATTAGTAATAGAAGGTAGGAAGTCCTGTGCCAGTGTGCACCAGAAATGTGGAATGCTACATAAAATTGAAAGAACAAAGAACTGAAAAGGAAACATCTTTTCCGACAGTTTAGTGTATAGAATGGGTCAGTTCTTGATCTCAATAATATCCTGAAGCAACCTAAAGGCTCATTTTGAAAGAAAAGTACATTTGCACTCTGAAATATTGTAAAGGTTATTTAAAAGGAAAAAATAGTGTGCTTGTGACACTCTCAGAGTATCAGGATAACAATGGCCAGGCCTTCTATGGAAATCAGTGTTGGAAAGAAGTGGCTGCCAGACTTTGTGTTTTGAGTGAATCTTCAGTGTAATCATATTCTGTTCAAGTGTGACATGTGCTGATTTTTCAGTAGAGATTGGAAAAGCAATGCTGCAAAATGTGCTTGAGAAAGTATTTCTGATGTCAATAAGAATGTTGTGAGAATAAAAATCTGATAATATTCTATATTAGAAATGAAAACCAATACATGATATTTTGGCAGAATATATAGGTCATTGTCAGTTTTGGATATTTAAGTAAAATTTGAAGTTGTAATAATTTATGCTGATGCAATTTTGAGAAAAGTGATTTGCGTAGCTAAAAACATTACTTAAGTAGTATAGTGAAGAAATGCATAGAGAAATGTGCAGAATAGTTTAAGCATAAAAGGCATATGAAAGGTGGTATAGTGGACTATTCCTGGTGTGTCTATAAATAGTGTCTTGTATTAAGATAGAAAAGACAAGTGCTTCCTAACAAAAGGTAGTGTTCATTGAAGAAAGCATAAGTATCCAGGCAGAAATCAATAGTGTGACTGGTCAGCAAAAGTAATGACTGTGAGTTGTGCCCTGCTTTCTAAGAGCATTTTGAGACTTTTTAAGAGACTGTGGCTCTTTCTTTTTGGCGGGAGTTAAAAGACTAGTTATTTGTAAGTTGCTATAGAGTCATGTGATAAATCTCCATGGAGGTTTGGCTTTCATGCGCTTGAATCATATCACTTTTATTTTTCTGATGTGTGCCATGTAGTGGTCTGCAGTAAGTAGTGGAGAGTATAAGTAAGTCCATATATATTGTATTAGTAGTGTACTAGGTGTAGTGTACATGGTGCTGTGATTTCAGCTGTATACAGCATTGTGAGAAAATTGATGCCATGCCCTAGATGTAAAACCAGGATGTGATTTAAGGGGTTGAGAGGTTGTTCTCCTTTTCTTTGAAGACTTCAAATTTCTGTTTTCGTAACCTGCTGTGGAGGCTTTGCCTGTCTTGTCCGGTTTTGTGTCTGTGAGCCATGGATCCAGTGTGTTTCTTCATAGCTTTATGACTTAGCTTTATGGGAAGAAATGAGTTAAGTGCACTGAGATATTTGTTTCAAATTTGAATGTCAGAACTGTTATCTGACAGTAATAAAAATTTTTATGTTGCTACATTATTGATTGACAGATTTTATATTTAAATACACTTTTAATCCTGTTAGATCTCATGCGTCGTCAAGAGGAATTGAGGCGTTTGGAAGAACTTCGAAACCAGGAGCTTCAAAAACGCAAGCAGATACAATTGAGGTATTTTGTCTTTTACTGTGCAAAGGTGTGGCATGCAGCTGCTGGAGGCCTGCATGAGTTTAGATACTTCAGCTTGTAGAGCTTGCTATTGATACCAGATAGAAATGCTTCTGCTGTTAAAAATTTGCTTTTAAAAAGCATAATATGTGCTCTTTCTGATAATACTAATATAATGCTAATGTAAAAGAATGGTTTCAAGTTCTGCTTGAATTTTTAAATTTTTATTGGCCCTACTAGTTCTGTTGTAAATTTCTGAGATTTCTAAATAGTGTAGCAATGTCTTAACCTAGGGTTTTTTTTGTTTCATATTTATTTTAACCTTGTGACTGAAGCATAGCTAGAGTAGATATGAACATGCTTCTAAGATTTATGGGCAGGTGATCTGCATATAGAATCATAGCATTGCAATTTTAGAGTCTGATGTGGGATTTTGGAGGGTATTTTCACTTGATGTTGTGGTATGTTGCGAATAGTTTTTCCTTTAAGACGCAATTCATGCAAATATTTGTTTTCATATGTCTGCTAAAATTTAAGAAAATAGACGTAGTTATCATACTGATTGAGTTTGTACTCTTTGTGTTAAATGTCACAATAAATGTTAAGTAAAAAAGAACAACACAAACACATCTCAGGGTTAAAAATGTATATGCTGGCAGTATTGAAATATTTAATCCATAGTGACTTGTTAAAAATTGGAATATTTTAACCTGTTTAACAAAATGTAGCTGGAAGAATAGATAAAGTATGTACTAGTATTGTAATTACCTGCATTCCAGTTTGAAAAAAAAAAAAAGACTTAAATAATATTAAAACTTATCATCAGGTAGATTAGTGCTTTACACTGTATAAGAAAAGTAAATGTTGCCCAGTTTGGGTTATATGCTTGATCTTATGTCCTGAGACTGGATACAAGCCTGAAGAGGTCAAGATACTAAACTGATGTAATTTTTGAAAAATATTCTAGACATGAAGAAGAACACAGACGTCGTGAAGAAGAGATGCTACGCCAGAGGGAACAGGAGGAATTACGACGTCAGCAGGAGGGAGGGTTTAAGCCAAATTTCATGGACAACGTAAGTAAAATTCTACGATGAAAGTCCAGATGGCAAAGTAAATTTTAATTTTATTATTTTTTACACTAGCTATTGAATTACCATCTTCTTGTTTACTCTTTTTAATTTAGAATTCCATCATTCTCATGTGTGAAGTGGTACATATTCAGTAGTGTAGTTACTCTCTTGTACGTGACATCCCTGTTATTTTTCCTACAAGCTGGTGATGTAACACTTCAGTGACCTTAAGGTGTTTAGATAATTTGTCTGTTTTTATTTGGGAAAGGAAATGGGAATCCATGTTTCCGTGAGGAGGTGCCCTAGTCTTTCTGAAGGTTTAAATTTTATACCAGTACATGCTATTAAGCTTGTTTGAATTGCTTGTTTTAGTTTATGCTTAACTTATTAAGAATAATACACTTAAAATGGACGATGGTAATTTCATATGGAGCCTAAAATCTCTCTCCCTTTTGACCCCACTGTAAAACTAGATGTGGATAACATGAAAATCTCTACTAAAGGAGACTGGAATGTTATAAAGGTGGGGAAAAAGTTTGTCCTCTATTCCAGTTTTGACTTTATTAGTAATTTACGTATGCTCTGCATCTGCAAGACTAGCAAAATGCTGGTGTCAGAGGAGTCAGCTTCTAAATTTTTTTTTTGTCAAGGAGATGCCTTTCTTTCTGCCAACCAAATCAGTTAAATGAACACAACTTGTGTTGCAAATGCTTTCGTTTCATATGAGTAGGACACCTTTTACTGTCACAGCTATTCTTAGTGAGGAAGCAATGAATAAGTGATTCACACAATGCTCTTTTATGTTATAGCAACTGTAGTCTGCAGGAGGAAATTTTTTTCCCCTTCACAGGCAGAGCTTGATATAGGAATCAAAAATTCTGCTCATTTCTCAGCTACTTTCTGGTTTTGTGGAAGAAATGCCTGTTTAACATTCTATACAATAAAATTTTCTGTGGGGTTGCAAAGAATTTTTTAATGTGTTCTGAGACATCCTAAGAGATGCTAGAAAATAAATGATTTCCTGCTCTTGGCAGGACTTTTTTCCCCATCCTCTGCCCCTTATGATGAGGATGAAGCAAAATAGTTCTTTTGATTTTACTAACAGGTATCCATTGATTTTGCACTCTGTGTTTTGAGGACTTGCATTAGAAAGCAATCAGTCATTTATTTCCATGTGTGTTCAAACTGTAAAAGACAATTGCTTTCAACATGTCTTTTTTTTGGGGTGATGAAGACCAAGAGTTCAGAAGTCATACCGTCCTTTAGTGTATATTCCAAATACTATTAAACATACTTTGGTAAATAGTATATAACAATTGTCTGATGTAATTTAGAAATAGTACTTACTGATTGTGACTTCCGTACTGCTAAATGTGAAATTTCATTTCACCTTAAGATATTAACATAGCATATTTTAGGGTTGCCTGACTTTCTGACCCTGTAGGCTACCTGTCAAAATCCTCCTGTGGCCGGTGTGTGAGATCCCTGCTTCTCGCTGTGGAGAGCTGCAGTAGCAGAAAGCTGGGGAGCCAACTCACAGGCTTGGGATGGCAGCAGGTCTCTGAGATTCCGTTGCTGTTAGGAGATTGTGGCCTACTTTCTGCATCTTGGGAATGCTGGGGAAAACTAGATAATGTTGGCCATGACAGCCTTTACTGGTTTTCTTCTTATGTATTTCTTGAGGTAATGATATTTAGTCTGTGCTTGAATTGCTTGCCACAGTTTGGCCATCCTCATTGCTTATCTACATTTTTGAATTCCAAACTCTCTGTAAATAGAAACTGTTCCAAGTTGGTGTGCTGGACTTGGCAAAAATGTAGGGTAAGAAGGGAAGAGGAGTGGTTCAAATGGAAAGCACTTCAATCACTGTGCACAATTTTTGTGACTTTCATATATTGAGTTTTTTGGAGAGGAATGGTAAAGGTGGAAGAATACTTTGGAAGAATGTAGCTTTCCCACTGAGTTGCATTATCTGTGTTTATCTGAAACTAATTATACACTGCAAGTATATATACATGTAGCTGGGGAGTAACAGCTCTACGAAAAGTCTCGGATCTTCCATATAAAGGAATATATAGTACAGGTGTTGTTTTTAAAATGTCATATGAAGTTGAAGTGGCCTATACAGTAGTAGCCTAGTTTTTAGTATTCTGATCATGTTTTGACCTTATTTTTCTTCTAATGCTTTCTGAAATTTAAAAAAGGAAGAATGAAACAAAATTTTGAGTGATACATTTACTCACTTTCTTCAGCAACAGTTTCTAATAAGGGCAGCTGTGTGACTAAGCATGCCTGTCATTTTATAGGTGTTCATTGCAACATGTATTTAGCTACTTACTAGTGTGAATTGAAAAAGCCTTTGCATTTTGCAGCAGACAAAAATTGTAAACTATTTCTGGAGGTTTCAATTTTTCAGGTCTGTTTTCAACTTAGAATTTCTTAATACAACTAATTTGTTTTTATTTGTTCTTACTAAAACTTGTTTACTGGGAACAAATTTCAGCTGACACTTGCTTTTAGTCTCAGATTCCTATTATATATATACTGTAAAAGTTATTCTCTATTTTGAGTGTTTAAAAGTTGACTCCTGGTGAGAATTGCATTTTTTCATATTGGTGGATAGTTTTTTACCATATCAGGTCTTGACAAACTCTTTTGACATAATCCTTTTAACATATTAAAGTCTTCTGCCAACCATGTATTTAGAAGGACAATAATAATTGTTTCTAATCCTTGTTTTTGTTTCTTAAAAGCTTTGAAAAGTAAGCTTCCTTCACTTATTTCCTATCCCTTTTTACTGTTCAGTCTAAAAGAGGAAGATAAATGGTAAGTGCAATAACAACCAGAATTGGAACCTGTCATATAAGGCTGCAGTATTAGGCTTTCCTGTTGACCATTTCTATTTGTATTGTTTCCCTAACTCATTAAACTTTAATTTTTTTTTAAGTACAGCTGCTTTTGAAAAGCATCTTATAATCAAATTTAATGCAGTTACCAGTTACTTTGTTTAGTTACACATGGTAAAAATATTTTCTGTGGGAGGATTTCTCTTCCTGAGGCATTCTTGTTTCTGGTGATGTTGTACTTTAGAAATTGGATTGCATTGATTGTTAATGTAGTGGGCAGCCTACTGATGCCTAAACAGTGTGCTAATCTAGTTCTGTGATCTCTACTAGATAAGTTATTGGTAAACCCTTTCATACTGATTAGGTTTTTTCCCTTGCTTTCTAAAAGTCGGTTAGCTGAAATCTGCTGTTATATCTCAATATACATGCATTCTAATTTCACAGTACCTTAATTGGAAAGCTTGTTTTCCTGTAGTATTTTGCTAATTTCCATTTTGCATACATTCCTCTGTCTGAAAGAGGAGCTTGCTGATGGTGATTGAAAGCAGTGTTTTGTTTTTCAACAGCACAAGTATTTTTTAAAAAAAGTACTTCTGAGTGCTAGTAATACATTATTATTTTTCAGCCGTGCAATGGTTATTATCCAGTTGTGAATTGTTTGCTTAGATTTACGCTGTTAGATCTCAATCGGAGCCCTTTAACCAAATAATTCCAGTTCCAGGAACTACTTCTATTCATGTCACCAACTTAGAGTGATTTGGATGTAGTGTATTAAAATAATTTTCATGTGCCTACAATGGAGACCAAAATATGTAGGAATTGTAGCCCTAGTTTTGTGATGCACAGATTTGATTTTGTAGTAACACTGTGAAATAGTGTCAGGTGGGTATTGTACTTCATGAAAGAATAGCTGCAACACCAGTCTACAACTTACAGCTTTTCATAATGATGGTTTAAAGAGGGAGTTGAGATTTTTGAATGTCCTTGCCCTTTTCCCTCCAAGCAATTTTCCCCTTTTTCAAGTGTGACTTGCATATGTAAGGAACTGTTTCTTGTGAAATCATCAATTTAAACTTCTGAATGTTTACTGTTCTTTCATGTAAGACTTTGTATGTTAAATACTTTAATTTTTAATCCCACAGTCTTTTCAGAAATGATTAGATGTTGTTTTGCTTTCCTTTAGTTTTTCTTGCAGAAGCACTGCTATTCAAGTATGTTGCGTAAGTATCAGCATAAAGTGGCAGCCACTAAGGCAGTGGAGATGGCTTCAACAGTAGAGACTGTAGTGGACTTGGATCAAAAGCTGTAAGACAGCGAAGAGCAAAGGAGTAAAAAAGCACGTTGCAGAACAACAGTGAAGTTCATAGCTTCATGAATGCCATCCCAATATGCTTAGTTTTTGCTCTAAGAGTTTTGTCCTTTGGAGCCTTTATGAATGTAGCTTTCCGTATCTTACTGGTTGGAGCCTATTGAGGCATGTCTTACCCTTCACTTCTACGTTCACTTGCAAATTAAGCATTAGACACGTTTGAAACAAGATTATGAGATTACTGTGCATTTCCGTAACTCAGGAGTAGATTTTTGCACTTCTTGCCTCTGAAGTGAATAGAACTGTATTTTCATCCCGTCTTCTGACAGCTTTATGCTCAAAAGCTCCAGTAATGTAAGCAGTTTGAATTGCCATGGAATCATTTCGTACCTTACTCAAAACTAAGCTAAGGCAGATGCCCAGTAGTAAATTAATAAAAAATTTCCAAGGATCTTTTCAAATTTGATCTGTTTTCCAATCATAAATGTTGGTTATTTTATCTTGACAACCTAGTGTACTTAAGCTGATGGTGATGAAGTTTTTTGAGGTTGTATATAGTCTCTATTTTGCCACTTTATAAAAACTTTTGTAGAGTGTGGTTGGGAGACATAAATTACCTCCTTACTGCAATCCAGCATACGTACTTGTGGAAGCAATAGTTCATGTTTGACTCTTTAAGAGCCTTTTAAGGTAAAACTAGCTTGGAGAAAGGCAGATCATTAAACATAGGACTGAAAAACACTGACTTGACAAAACATTCCTGCTTTTCTTGGCAGTGGTTTCACTTCAGTGATTGAGTTTCTTCCTATGCATAGAGCAACATAGGATAGGCCATTCAACAAAGCAGTTTATAAATAAGCAGTTTGTGTTTTTGTGGTGGTCCTAGCTTTGGCAGTAGCACTAAACTATTTTTATTTTTGCAGGAGTGATATACACCAGTAGAGCGAGTCTTAAGTCATACATTTCTTCTGTTCCTCTGTGCTTCAGATACTAAATTTGTTACTTCAAGCAAGAGTAATACTTCCTTAACAGACCTTAAAATATTCAATTTATATTATTTTCAGAAACCAAATGCATTATTTCCAGCCTTTAATTAAACTGTCATGTAGGAAAGAAAGTATTTTAACTGTCATCATCTTTTAGTATGAAAAGACATTGCATGAAAATCAATGCAGAACTTCAGCCATCTTTTTGTAGCATATTATGTTCTTATATACATAAACTGGAGCTATTTATGGAATAAGATATATTTTGGTTATAAGTATTCTGTGACCATTTTAGGATATCTCATAATTGGCTTTCTAGATTTTATTTTTATGTGTCTCAAGGATGCTACTGAAAGTAATTTTTCAGTAATGAGGCTAATAATTGTTGCAATGTTATATTTAATTTATAACTTTGTATTTATGTGTGAACTATGAGTATTTAGGCAATGTGATAAATTTTTTTTGTGTTTTATTTAGGAGACTAATCTTTCACTCAGTTGCAGTCATCTTCTAATGTTTGCACCGAGTGCCTTAGAAAATACTAATATATACTTTGTGTGAATTTTCAAACAGAAAAATGGCTATTCATAAGTAACTTTTGTACCTTAATGTGCTGTCAAATGTGCAGAAAGCTCCAGTATGAATTTAGGTGGATTGGTACTGTTTTTAAGCGTTCTCAGGTTTGTTCTCTTCTACAGTAATTGATAAGGAATTTTTTTTCTGTGTTCTTTAGATTATGCAGTTTGGTTTATAACTTTATTTTCTCTCAGTAAGACTGATGATTAAGAAATTAAAATACCTCTTTTCAGATGCTTCATATGTAATGGCAAAATGACATCTGTGTTCATCAGTCTTGGTGTTTCATGAGGCCTCAGCTTTAGCAGATGCCATTTGTGTTCAATTATGAATAGAAAGACCTCAGATGCATCTAGTATGCTTGTTTATAGAATACTCCATTTGTGTCCTTAGCTTTTCCTGTTAATAAAAATTTTATCATAAAAGTGATAAAATCTATTAAAGAGCAGATTTGATAAGCCTATATTCTAGATTTTAATATTATTTCTGAAAATTGTTACTGGTCACAGTTTAAAAAAAAAATCTACTTATCCAACTTGAGTTTCTAAAATACAGACATCTTCAGTTTTTCCTATTCTGGCAAGTAAGGATGAGGCTTTTATGAATAACTCAGAAAAGTACTTTGTTAATGTGTTTGATAAATGCCATATATATTTTGAAGAAGCTAAAATTAATGTTTGCCTTAATAATTTTCATTTTTTCTTCCTCAGCGACTGGAGTTAAGTTTGACTTGGAGTTTGTACACGTATTTATCCAGACTAAGAAGAAACTAACTTTCAGTTTCAATTATCTACTTGGTACCTATTTTGGACTCATCCACCTTTCTAAATCCTGAGGTCTTAATTGGTGGCATTGAGACTTGCAGCCATAAGAAGTTCCTCTGGGTAGAAATTTTGTCTTTAATTTAAAGGGTTAAAAGAAAAACACCCAAGAAGCAATAAGTAAAACAGGATTTTTTGATCTGAGGAAACCTGTTAAGGGGTCTGGTGCATCATGTGAGGAAACCTTTTTTATCGATCTGGTTTCTCAGTGCCTTACAAGTAGTTTTTTTTTCTGTTGACCTCTTGCATTTTGCTTCAGTAGCTTTCACAGAGCAGAAAATTTTAAAAGTAGTAATGCAGTAAACTGAGACATAGAAATTAACTTATCTTAGTACAGTTGCCTGTCTATTGATACCAGGCTAAATGTTATTTTTTAACCAAAATATCTATAATTTTTCTCCTGAATATTCTACAGGTCTCTTTGTGAGAGTAGGTTTATTTCACTACCACAGCTAGTGCTTGTCTTGTGTCTTTCATGAGGAAAATGGAATTCAAATCTGATACGTCTGTCTTCCATCAAGTATACTTTAGTTTTCCAGAGATAAGGTGTTAGATTAATTGGCATTTTTAGTAAGAAGTGTTTTTTGGTAAAAAGAGTTTTGGTAGAGCTGTTTTGTAACTGTTCAGATGGAGAGTTCTATAGAAACTAACACTTAAAAAAGTCAAATATATTTAAGGTTTGCCATTTAAAGATGTTTTTTCTGAACATTATCTCAGAATCATAGAATGGCTTGATTTGAAAGGGATGTTTAAAAACCATCTAGTCCAATGCCCTTGCAATGAGCAGGGTTATCTTCAGCTAGATCAGGTTGCTCAGACCCCTGTCCAACCTGATCTCTAATGTTTCCACGGATGGAACATTCACCATCTGTCTGGGCAACTTGTTCCAGTGTTTCATTGCCCTCATTGTAAGAAATTTCTTCCTTATATCTAGTCTGAATTTACCCACTTTTAGTCTAAAACCATTACCCTGTATCCTGTCATAACAGGCCCTACTAAAAAAAATCTGTCACCATTATGATTTCCTACAGTGGTCAGTGGCTTGCTGATTTAGGCTTAGAATTGTGTAGGGTGAAAAAGTGTTTGTATTAATTTTGTTTTGTACACGGCATGGAGCATACTGCTTTTACTAGAGTTCCTGATATCAGCTTTGTTTATCTTCTTGTGGCAGGGTACCTGGTAGTTGCCTCTTCTAAGCATATTAACATAAAAGATCCAAAGAAGACATGGAATTAGGTTCTTCAAGATTTGTTTCTCTTCTATATATGGTGCTGATTTTATAATGCTTTCTAAGTACTACTTACTTACGGAGCCTTTGTGTTCATTTTCCCCACCCTTTTTGAATTATTAAACATTTGTTTAACTATAGGGGAACTTCTGTGTTTAGGTAAGAACCAGCTATTCTTATTTGTCCCTATTGATTGTGATCCTCATTGTGTCCCTAACATGATTCTGACCTTGGGGTCTCTGGTACATAGATTAAATAGTAGTTTTTGTTGGATATCTTTTGATGAAAGTAGACACTGTAGCTGAAGAGTTACTGTGTGTGGACTTGGTTCAGGGTATTTAACTAGAAAACAATGTTTCTTAATCTCTTTGGATTTGTTGAGGTGATGAATTTCTTAAACTTTGATGCAAATCCTAGGACTGCCTGGTACAGTGTATTGTGTTACTCAGTCAGATCTTTGTTTATTCAAATTACGAGATCTTTCTTCCTTCAAGTCGCCCTCATGTTGCTCTAGTTCTATAGTAAGTGGCCTACAGGTTGTAAAAATTACTAGCTGGAAAATTACAGAGCCTGGTTTCATGCCAGGAAGTTTCATTGATGCTTTTATGTTCATGTTTTTTTGTGTTGTATGTGCTGTATGTGTGGACAGGCCAAAAGTTTATTGAAAAAATATCAAAAATTGAAGTATTCCGGTTGTAAGCCAAATCCATAACATGTATAAAAGAACTTTGTTAGAAGTTTCTCCTGCAGGACTTCTTTGCAGCATTGAAAAACTTCAGCTTTCAGCTTCCTTTTGGAAAATATTTACATATTCTAATTACTTGGTGACTCAGGTCAGTTATGGGATAGCAACTACAATTGAACTGGATTTTTGTTATAATGTAGTCAGCATATATAGTACCTGCTCGGTGAGGAAAAAATACAAAAGTCTGGCAAAGAGCCATGTGGCTGTAACTAGGCCTGCTTTTAAAGTGTTTTAAGTTGATTTTGCAGTGTTTAGTTGACATTTCAATTAAGAAGGAGTTAGATTTTTACCTAAACACATTACGATAAAGGATATTCTTGTCTGGTTAATTTTTCTTTTAAGTAAACATTGATGAGTTTCACTACATGGCATCTTTGAATCTTTCATGTGGGGAAAGTTGCTTTGAATCAATCCAGAATCAATATACAAATGTTTTAATATTTGTATAGATCTGGGTTTTGTGCAAGAAAAACTTAACATTTGGGGCATCTAAAATGCAGCATTGTTTTATAACACCTGATTTTCATTCAGGTAGCTTAGTGCATTTGTGCATGATGGTACAGCTAGCCCAGTCTCTGTTAAGCAGCCCTTCAAGTCCACACCCACCAGGGTAAATTGTGGAGCACACCTTAAATTAAATCATTTGCAGTCCGTTCTGTGAAAGTAAGGTATGCTCCGTGCTCTCATGGGAGTCTCTTTGGATACTTAGCCTATTCTCATAACATTTCTTTAGCTCAAAAAAACACAGAATAATTCTCAGATGCAGCATAAAATTCTTTAATATGCCCCTGAAGATGTGAATGTGGTGTAATTACATTACATGGGTCCATTGTGAACTTGGTGATGGTGGACATTTCTTCCAGAAAGTAGTTTTGTGGGTAAGTAAACAGTAAAGTGCCTTTGAGAAATACTTGTGTTATGTTCAGCTGTTGATTGGTATTTAATTTATGTTTTAATTTATTTGCTGTCATTGAAAAAATGAAACTAATAGAAACGGAAGAATTGTTTTTTAAGTATTGGTTCCATAGATCTAAGATGACTAAACTCCAGTAGATTAATTAACAGAATGTTGTAATGAGAAAGTTGCTATTGAGATAGTTAATATATTGGTATATCTTATTTTTCAAAGTATTTCCAAATCTGTTAAAGGTATTTACCTTCTGTAAGCATCTTTGTCTTGTGAAAAGTTATTTCTGGATTTTACCTTCAAATGTTTGAGAAGCAGATTTTTACCTGTCTTGTGAGTGTTAGTTGTTACAAGGGCAAAATTTGACAGAATACCTATTTCTGTTTCTCTCAAATAATCAACAGCAAAGGCATTTGGAAAAATCATCCTACTTTGCAGTTACATCCCCAGAGAGTGCTTCATAGACAGTGAATGGACATGGTAGGATTTTCTTTTACCTGAACAAATGATGTAAAGGTGATTGAATAGAGGCATGGAATTAAAATACTTGGATTTTGTTCCTATAGCTACTGTACTAGCTACCCATTTGTTTGGGGCCTGATTTTGCCTTCTGTATACATTAATCTTTCCGGATGGCGGACAGCATTTTCCATGGTTTATGAAAAAATGATATACCTATTTAGTCAGTTTTATTTTGTAGATACTGTATGGGCAGTATTTTACTGTATTATAACAAATGGAAATGGGAGAGGTGGGAGAAAAGCGCAGAAATAAGGATATATTATTGCAGTGGTTTAAATGCAGTATTGAAGTTCAGAGAAGGAACAAGTAACTACAAGACAAAATAATGAAGCAGAAAAGACAAATTTCAATATGGAACCAAGTTCTTTAATCAACAGAGCAGTTTCTGTGGTAAATCTTGGCTTATTTTAGACAATTTTCTTTTTTGTGAAGTTAGATTGTTGCTGAAATGGTTGACTTGTAGCATAATATTCTGAAAGTATGGGTTCTGTGTAAAACAAAGCTCCTGCAGCTTATGTTAGAAAAAGCCTTTAAAAAGCACATACGCTATTTTATGAAAATACAGTTATTTGTGCTTTTGTTCTACTTAATGGCTTTTGCCTATTTACTGTACAAGATTGCAGTGCTCAAGTTTTTTAACAGTTTGTCTGAGAGTTGCAGGTATTTTGGACTGGTTTCCTATTCTAGTCTACTTTCTACCCCAAACTTAAATTTGGAAAAAGCAAACAACAAATAAACCCCACCGTTTTTGAACAGTTTACTCAGAGTGACTTTTTAATGCAGATGGGTTTCACTCTAAGGTGTTAGCCACTTGCAGTTGACTGAAACTTTGTCCTTGGCCCTGGTGAGGCCACATCTGAAGCACTGTGTTAAGTTCTGGTCTCCACAGTTGAAAAGAAACAAATTGCTACTGAGGATGGTCCAGAGGAGGGCCACAGGGGTGATTAGTGGTCTGGAGCCTCTCCCTTAGGAGGAGAGGCTGTGGGAGCTGGGCCTGTTTAGTCCAGAGAAGAGAAGACTGAAAGGGGATCTCATCAATACATAAAAGTTCAAAAGCATCTGCTAAGAGAATGGTGTCAGACTCTTTCCAATGGTGCCTGGTGACAGGACAAGGAGCAATGGCCACAAATGAAAACACAAGAAGTTTCACCTCAACATGAGGAAGAACTTCCTTACGTTGAGGGTGGCAGAGCACTGGAAGGGGCTGCCCAGGGAGGTTGTGGAGTCTCCCTTTCTGGAGACATTTAAAACTCACCTGACATGTTCCTGTGTAACCTGCTTGAGGTGACCCTGCTGTGGCAGGGGTTGGACTGGATCATCTCCAGAGGTCCCTTCCAATCGTAACTATTTTGTGATTCTATTTCTTGGAAATATTTCAACCAGCTCTTACCTTGCCTTCTTGCATCAGTACTTTACTACAAGTATTTTTGACTTTCCCTTTGCTAATTTTGAAGTAATAGCTGAACTGTATTTGTAGGCTGGGATGAGCCCAGTGTGGCATATGGAGGTTGATGAATAGTGAAGCTTGGAAGTCTTGTGTTCTGAAAAATTAATTTACTTCTGTCTTTCAGTGGTGGTGGTTTTGGTCCACCTTTTACAAAAAGAAAATGTATTTTTTACTCAGTTTTGCTTTTTGATTGTGTAAATATATATTCATCTTCTACAGGATGTCACAGGGCTGTTTTCTTAGAGGTGAAATTAATTAGAAAATTTTGGATAAAAAAAAAGGACAGCTGAAATGTTAGTAAAATCTGGTAGAGGAGATAATGATTCTTCTGCATTACAAAGGAAATAACATGGAGACTGCTGCCTCTCATAAATGGCAGTCATATTTGGAAGGGATGAAATAGTTTTTCTTGGCTAAGATGGAAGAACAGCATATACCTTACTGTACTTGGCTGTCCTATTTAGATTTTGAGGAAAACTTAAAAATTTCATAAATTACACTGAAACTAATCTTAAGAAAAAGATTATTTTTAGGAACATAGTGTAATAATATTGTCGTGATTGTTCATTCTAGAACATTTTCAGCGCTTGTAATCAGATTGTATTAAGACGACTTGGCAACTGATATAAACCACAGTATTTTTGAGTGCCAGCTTGTTCGATGGGTTTTACATTACACTGTTTAATAAAAATTGTGTTTCAGTTGCTGGAATCTTCTAGGTGGTCTGTGAGCTTAACTCTTGAAAATATTAGCATTGTGGCTGTTGTGTATTAAATAACATTTCCTTTCAGAGAATTATTAAATATTCCTGCTTAGTGAGGCATCCCCGTAAAGTCTTAGTACTGTGGGTAATCGTAGTGCAGTTTAACTGCTTTCTTTTCAAAAACTGTCAATATAGATCTGACTTAAACACCACATGAGGATTTAATGTGTTTACTTCAGATTGGGTTTTGCATCCAGCTGTAGGAGAATGTGAACTTCCAGTATGTTCTGATTTTGACAGTTGTTTAATACCATACTGTCAGAAAAAGCCCCAGCAAGTTCTGTGTTTCGGCAAGTAGAAGCTAGCTTTGCCTGAACAAAGAAAGATCCCAAACTGTCTTCCATTTTGCAAAGATCAGAAATGTCTGGTACTAAAATTAAGGTGAATGTGAGAGAATGTGTAAGTTTTCTCCTAAATCTGTAAAACAGGAGTGCTGAGTGTATGTGCGCGCTCTCTAGCACACGCGAAACTGCAATCCATTTCTGTTTCTTACAGTGGTAGGTGATACACTGAGAGGCTTCCCAGCAGCTAATGAAATTGTATAATAGAGTACTCTCCTGCCCAATTCTTTATTAACCTGTAAAATACACTAGTATACATTACAAGGTATATTAAGATGTTTTTAATATGGTGTGGTAGCTGTCTTGCACATTAATATAAATGTAGTATTTTTATTGCAATATACCTGTGATTTTAAAATATGGTTCGGCTTAAAATACTAAATGTTTTTGAGTAGTTTAATGGAATTTGTTTGGTTGGAGGTTTTTTCTGTGGGGTTAGGATGCTGAGGACTATCTGTGGCACCTGATGCAAAAGGACAATGAGGCCCTATAGAAGACTTTTTGCTCTCAGAACTAAAAGTGGAGAGCAAAGATTTAATGCATGGAGGTTTTTCCTAAATACATTCCTATACTTTTGCTGTTAATTAGTTTTAAGAGAAATTCCACTATTCTAATAAAATTGATGCTTCCTTTGCAATCTTATTGAAATAATGGAAATACTTGAGTAATGCACTGGACTAATAATAAGTATTTTTTTTTTTTGTGTAAGGGAAAATCATATTTTTTTAAAATTGTCAACAGCTATAATAATAATTGTTACTACCATTAGGAATGTTTTTCCGATTTGTAGCTTTTACTGAAATATGTGTATCTGAGTATTTCATGCAAAGTGTATTCCTGGTTTTACTGATGTGTTAGGGTTTTTTATGCTTTGGATGTTTTAATGCTGTAACTTAGTGAGTCATCTCCATCAATTCTTTTCATGACAGTCACCAAGAAGTAATTGCCTTTATCTCCTCCAGCCTTCTTAGAATGTTTTTCTCAAAGATTGAGTCCTGATTGAATAGTTGACAGCTATTAAACCTAATAAAAATTCATTGGGCTTCCTATTTAAAAACAGAGCTCTATAGTTTACTGTATGCTACATGTTTTATAGCTACATTTACTTGAGTTATCTAGTTTAAGGCATTTGTGTAGTTTTCTGTAAGGTAAGAGAGCTTATGTTTTTCCATACCCCTGGGTGGGGACTGTCACTCAGTTCATAAGAGTTTTTGAGTCATTAAGGCTGGAAGACATCTCTGGAATCATCTAGTATGATGCCAGTTCATAGGAGGGGTCAGCTCTGGATTTAGACTGCAGTGCTCAGGAATGCACAGAAATCTTGGATTTTGATTGGTATTTTTCATTTAAAATTACTTACTGCATGTGATGGAATAAATTGAACTATTTGGCGATATTGTAACTTATGGATCTTACATATGGATCTTAATTGAGGAACAAATCAAAGAGGGAAGGGTGACAAGAAAGATGGATGGAAGAGAAGGCTTTTATTACTTCTTGCTGGCAATTTTACTTCCAGTGAACTAGTTATTGGAGTGAAGTAGACATTCTGAGAAAAAGACAAAAAATGCACAATCATAAGTATCCCCCAATTGTAGTTTTGCTTGCCAACTAGTAATTTTAATAACTTGTATCATTTATGTCATTAAAATGCAGGTGTCTTCATAAATTACAATTTGTGTAAGGTTTAAGGATTTTATGCCTCATAAAGAGGTCTTTAGAAATAATTTTTGTTTCTAGAAAAAACTTGAACCACACTAGAAGGGAGTAATGAATTTGAGTAAGAGGTACAGAAATGTCTTACCTGTTTTGACAGATTAAAGTCTACTAGGGAATAGGATTTGGTTTCCATGTTAATGAAAACAAGTGAGAATCAACAGCCCTGTGAATTGCATTTTAATCTAAGTACACAACCTAGATAAAGATAAAATTAAACTACTATGTGCAAGTTTATGGGGTAAGTGTTATTTTTTGGCTACAGCATTTTTTGGATGCTGTGTCTTAGCATTACTCTGGTCACCATTCTTTAGATGAAAGGTGAGTAAATAGTCCCACGTTAAGGGGGAAGTGCATCTCCTGGCCACAAACATTTGAAAACGGTGTGATCTGTCATCTTAATATTTCTGTCGATACCTTGCTTTTTGCTGTTCTGAAGTATTCCACGCCATATTTATTTCATACTGTAATTTTTTGATAGCCTTACCATGAATATTGTATCATTGGGAGACAAAATTCTTAATTTTCTCTGGGCTGCTGCTGCAATTGCAAGGCCTGTTTCTAAGGAAAAAAGTAGTATTGCTTTGTCAGTTAAAAAAAGATCAGTTTTGTGACTATCTGTATTTTTACTTTTGGTGTGAGAAGGGATTTGCATCTGACATATTCTCCTCTGTCAATTGTTAGGTGAATTCAATATTTTGATGTTGATGTACTTCTTACAATTGACATTAAAATGAGTTGGAATTGTGAGGAAATACGGTTTTTGCAATGAGCAAGTATAATCCTGTATTTGCCATCATAGCAGTTTTTATAAAAGCAAATTACTCAAATGAATCGGACCTTCTTGAGGGTTGTTTGTTAGTGAGTTCTGAACTGCTATACAGGAATCCTACAACAGAAGTAATTTGGAAAGCTTTCATCTGAATTGTGTAAGCAGTGCTTTTACAATAGGAAATTTTTTGTTTGCTTGACTATTTTTTTTGTTTTGTTCTTCTCTGATTTTCTTAAAGATTGCCTTACACCTTGATACACATTCTTTGTCTTATGGCTTTCTTTTTTCCCTATATTGCATATCATCCATTTTTCTTGTTCTCTTCCAGTTTAAGTTGTTTTCCCAGGTACCAGGTGACTTCAGAGGTTCTTAATCACCCCACATATTTCTCTGTTAAGAGTTTAGCCCTGCTCTCTTGCTGCTCAATTTTAACTCCCTGTTATGGGTAGTTATGGGTGGCTTTGGGGAAGGGCTGAAGCAGGCTGCTACTCAACAGAAGAATGGGCAGTCGTATAGTGAGGAAGAGAAGCTCTGAGAAGGTAACGCTCTCATTGTTGAGTTCCGCAAAGGGCTTGAGTATCCAAAAGTGAAGCTCTCAGGTGGGCTGGAATTTCCAACCAGCACTGGTTTGGCTACTCTGTCAAGCTGCCTGTTGGTATTCCTTTCTCTGTCACATTTAGGGCAAAAACCGTGGAGCAGTTGACCTAACTTACCTGCAATAACATGTTTATGCTCACGTAGTTTAGAGCTGTCTAGGATGTGATTTGTGTGTGATAGGACTGAATTTTTGTTATCGCCTGGACTTCTGCAAATACAAGTTGCTAATATGTCATGCATTTAATGACATTAATGGTTTATACTGTTGGTTAACGTTTGAAATTGAATATTTTCTCTGACAGGAAACTTGTGAATTCTGTGTTTCACAGTACAGAATGTCTGCTGCAAATTCAAGGGAACATCATAAACTGTGAACATGTAACAGTAGAAATGATGTTAATAATTGTTGCAGGAGCACTGATAAACTAATAGGCAGCAGAGATCAGAGGGCACATTTATGGATCTTCATCCTATAATTGAAATGCTTTTTGTACTGTAATAATTCAACACCGAAGTTAAAGCTAAAAAATGCAAATAATTCATTTATAGTTGTGGATGTTCAACTAGACTAAAAACAGTAAAACTGCAAGTTCTACCTCTCTTTTCTGTCCTTACGGTTAACTGAAGACTGGTAGCATTTCAAGCTGAGAAAAGAAGTGGTTTATTGCTAGGAGGTAGCATGCTTTTTAAGAAAAGTGTACATGAAAGCTTGCCAATTCTTTTATCCTCTACAAAGAAAGCAAGCTATGTTCGAGTGACCAGTGCAGCTTTACAACTCTGTACTTAACACCCTTACCTAGGCAGTATTGTACTCAGCCCTGCCTTATATGGCAGTTGTGATGTTAAACTTGTCACATCTCAGTTTAACCTGAGATGAATCAAGTAGGTTATGTACACTGATGCGAAATCTGGTACTTTGCCTTGTAGCTAAGGTGTCTCGCACTGTCTGTGGCATGTCCTGTTTTCACACATGCACATATGCATGCATGGGTGCACACACAGTCTGACTAATGTAAATTGATAGCCGTGTGGCTTTGTATCATTTGGGGCTAGGGACTGACATTAGGGATGATAACCACTTTTCCTTCTGCTTCCTCATGTCAGGGCTGAGTTGTATAAGCAGACTAATATCAGCAAGATTGTATGCTGATTTTGTGACATTGGTATAAGTTTATGGGCATGGTTGGTCCTAATGGGGGTGCTGACTTTACTTAAAACACAGTTGATGTTACCATGAAAGGTCTGTCAGAGTAGCTGCATGCTCTGTTACAAATTTTTAACATGGGTTCTAGAGTCAGAAGAGATCCTCCTTAGTATTCCATCAATGGCCTTTTGTAGTTGGACCTTAAAACCTGCCTGTGTCTTTTAGTTACGAGCCTTATTTTTCCTCCCCACACTTTTCTTTTGAAAGCAGTGTGTAATCTTATGTTAAGTACTTTTTCTAGGTTAATATGAGTTACTAGAAGCAAAGTTGTTGAGCTGAGAGCCTTTTGTCATGTATCTTATGGCAATTTCTCATAGCAGGGTATTTCTACAAAACTATTGATTCTGTTCTGTCAAATAGTGGTTTCTGCTGCTTGAAGTATGTGAAGATAGAAGGCTCATGTTAGACATCCCAAATATGATTGACCAAAATTGAGTTTTGTGAACCTGTAAAAATACTGTGAATGTATTTTGATTTTATTAATATTTCCATGTAAAAGTTTCTTACAGACTGGTTTAGTTGCCTAGCATATGCATTTCTTCTCAAAGTACATCTGTATTTATGCTCATAAATCATAAGTGGAATGATTTTCAGAATGAGGTAAATTTTTTTACATATGCTTTTCCTTAGCAGATGTGTTCACTGGAGTGGAATACATGTCAGTATTTTTGTAGAAAATTAAGAGAAAAGTTTCATTAGGTTTTGTTTTGAATGCTGAATTTATTTCTATTTAATCATTTTGATGTAAAGAGTAATATTAAAATCCCTTGGAATTCTCTCTGATAGTGTATTTTGTTTTCCTCTAAGTGATCATTTTTTTGCCATTCTGGGTACTGTCCTTCGAGTATTGTTTCACAGCAGGCCGTGGTTCATGATCAGTAATACCAGAACTCTTTTGCTGTTGGGTGACTGAGCATCAGTTGAATCTGGATCAATTTGAGTTGGTATTTGTCTGATAAGTATAAATGCATGTTACAGTTTTTGCTGTTACTACAGTTTTATGCGTGTTTCAAAAGGATGATCAGTATCTGAACTAATGTATCAATAGCATAATACAATTTGTGAGAAAATGTATCCACCACCAAGTTAAGTCAAAACTATTGGAAAAAAGATGAACTGGCAGATTGAGTTTATATACCATAATATAACACATCAGAGCTTGGTTTCCAATAACACAAGCATTTTTGAATTGTGAAGCCAGACTGACTATTATTGAACCACGGCCTTTAGGCAATACTGTAATAAGATGTCTTTATTTACAGTTAAAATGTATATATAGTTCTTATTAGTGAAAAACAGTGTGAAGATGAATTCATTTGAAGTTGATCACATAACTACTTGTGACCTTTAGACTACTGCATATGATAAATGAAATTTGTGATATTTAACATACAAAAATGCACTGCATTGTTATATTGAACTTACTAAGCCATTTGATATTAGGGAGTATAGGTAACTTCATTCCTTGTACTATTTTTAGTCAATGGAAACCTTGGAACCTTTTAACATTTTTATTTTCATGGAGTAAATGGGAATGTTTTAAGTTCTAAGAATGATAGGTTGACCATGAAAACTATGTTTGCTTTCAGAGAGAACAGGAAATGAGAATGGGTGATATGGGTCCTCGTGGAGCAATTAACATGGGAGGTAGGGATCTGAAGGAAAAAGACTTCTGCAATGTAAATTTTTTTTTTCTTTGGGACTGTACATGTTACTCAAGCACTATTAATCAGTGACAACTACTGGTAAAAAGGAGTAAGCAATATTAGGAATTAAAAACCCCCACATACTTTCAATCATTCCTCCCCCCCACGCCCCGGGGTATATCTTTATTTTATTGCTTTGACTGCGCATGGGAAAAAAGCACAAGTTAAGAGGAACAAAATCCAGGGAAAGGTGATGCTCTGGAAATTTTCTGATACAAAAGACAAGCTTTGTGTTCAAAAGTACTTGGCATTCTTTTGGAGGGACTACCTATTCAAACAAGTCGGTACTGTAATTACATGCAGTGAAATGATGTAGAGGTCAAAATTGGCAAGTTTTTGGTGAGATTAATGAGTAATGTGGTTGGTGTTCTACTAATATACTGCAAATCTATATTTACAAATATTCCCCGTTCACTCTTGTGACTTTAAATATTGTCACTGCTAAGAATTGTTACTGTGAAATCTAGATAAGTATGATAATTAGTGCTTGCTCCATACATGCAGACTGAAAAAGTTTGGAATCTTACTTGTCCACTATATCTGCTTTTAAACAAGACTGAAACACCAAATCTTACTAAACTGTATTAACAGTCAATATATATTTATTGGAAGCTTCCTGATGTTTATTTAAAATAAATTAAGATGATGATTTAGGTAAAAGTTATATAACTATTTTTTCTATATTTTAAACTTGAAATTACACACAAAACATAGTAAACATTGTTGCTTGACCTTTTGAGTAATGGCAGTTATAGACTAAAGAATCTGCTTGATTCAGATTTTAAACTACATTATTCACCATTTCTTTGCCTTTATCAGTTGAGACACATTTATAGCTGCAATATAGAAATAGGCTTTTTCTTTCACGGACAGTGAAAAGCTTTAAAAATAATTCTAAAGGCAGACATTGCGAAGTTATCTGTAAATAATGAACTGAAGCATAAATTGTGGCTAATTTTTTTATTTTATAGTTGTACTTTTGCATATCATTGCAGCATACTTGAAAATTTCATTTAACTAAGAAATTTTGTAAATATCGATACTGTGCCAGTTGCCCAGATCCACAAGATACAATTTCTACATACAGATTTTGAATGTGTATTTACTGCAATTCTTGTCAGGTTTTAATGCTTAACAGTGATGTTCATGGTCTTGTTTTCTAAGCTTTCTGTTATAACTTGCTTTTAAACCTGATATTTTTAGAAATAAATTGTGTAGTTCCAGAAGAAATTATAGTGACATTGAACTGCTATTTTAAAATATCCATAGCAAATAGGTAAACACAGTGTTCGGTTTTTTGGTTAGCTCACTATAGAGATTTTGTTTTTTCTCCAGCATATTAACAAATCCACTCATATAACCAAAATAATCTGACCCCAGAACCTTAGACTAGACCTTTAAATAGTAGATCTTTACTTTTTGACCTTAGCATCCTTTCTCAACATTTCTGTGACAGTTGTAACTATATTTTTAATTGACCCTTGCCTGTGCTAAATGCAACTTTTCATCTTGTGGGACAGTAGAGAGCTTGAATATCTTCAGTAATGGAAATATCTGCATTATATTATTAGAAAGCACAGTACCTCTGTGACAGATTTAGTAAGTGTTGGGCTGACTTGTGCAGAACTGCTTGTTTTTACAATTTTCTGTGACAGGTTCTGAGAGAATCTGTATGCCTCATCATAGCACTTAACTGGATCTGTAATGCTAAGTGCAACTTATAAACTTCAATATGGAAAAAAGGGACTTTTTTTGGGAACTATGCATTGATGAGGATTATTGACTGGCTTGTGTCAAGAGTTGACTCTGACTGAAATAGGATTAATATATGTTTGATAGTATAGGTTGCCATACATCACCTTAGAAGCACTATGTGTGTATTTGTATAATACAGAGCATAAGAACTTGGTTAATTGTCAAATTAAGTGACACTACCTGTGTGTGCCCACCTGGTTCAGTTTAATTAGACTGATTAGCAAGCCAGTAACAAGTAATTTAGCACTTAGTTAATGGCATTACTGCCCACACTAAGCATTGCCATCATGATAGTCCTGCAGAATTGGAGAAGCCCCTAAAAATTAAGATTTCTCCTTATATTGGCAGGTTAGACTTCTTTTCCTTTTCTACTTAGCCACTGAATGGATGATGCTAAAAACCAATTTTGGGGTAATTCTCTGGAATTATAGCACAGTTTTCTACCTGCTGCGTGAACTGATCACGTGTGTGGGTAGGTAAGAAGCACCCAACTTGAACATACCTTTGTTTTGAGTTAGTGTTAGGTTGTAGTCTTGGAGTTTCTCATTAATAAGCTCAAAGGAGTTCTGCTTTTCAAAATTACAGCTTTTTTTCTTGTCTGGTAAACTTGTTTAGCACTTTATATGTGCTACTGTGTTACATGGATTATTTTTGCTAAGCAGTTTGGGGTTGGCGTAATGATCAAACCCAGGTCTTCAGTTTCAGCAGCGGTATCTTGGATACCATGGTTTCACTGATTTCTGTTTCCCTGACTGTTGTGTATGTGTACTCAAGGCAGGTAATAGGGATGTAATTTTACATACCTGCAGATAGTTATGTCTGTGCTAAATGGCCTGCTTACAGTTATGTACTTTTGTATATTCATTACTGAAGAAGTACCGTTTTGATGAGAAGTGAGAGGGTTTATTTTTAAACTAAAAATAACAAGCTTATTAGTCTAGCAACATACCAAATTTCTTTATATTCTTACAATGTATACTTTTTAAGTGTAGACTAGATTTCAAAGGTTTGTCTTCTTCCATTATTAAGTTTTAGATGCACACTTGAGCTGAAAAAAATTGATTACTGTTGGTGTGTGGGGGGAAATGCATCACCACCAGTCTTGATATTTCATGATGGCAGATGTGAGATACATACATAATTAGACTTTTTCTTATGAAAACATGAGAAAATGTTATGGAGGCATTTTTGCCTTCATACTGTGTATCTAAATGAGAACCAGCAGAGTGGTGTTTCCTAGTGCAGTATTCTAGCTAAATTATATCAGAATATGTTTTCAAACTTTTTTCCTACCTCTTACTTTGAATAAGAATTTCGGAGGAGACTCTTCTGTCACTTTCAGTTCTAACAAAACTGCCCTTAGTTTTCTGGTATTTTTCCTATTATTATTACAGTTAAATGCAAGATTTTATTTATGCTGTATTACACGTAACTTATTGTGAAGCTGAGTACCATCTCTGGTGTTGATTTTAGACCTTAGATTAATTTACTGGACACTATATACAATTAACATAATACTGGTAGAACAGTACTTGCAAATGTCCATTTCGTGTGTTATGATCACTAAAGAGCCAAGTTGCCTATTAGCTGCCAATATCTGTAAAATCACTTGAGTTTTTTGCTGATTTGTAGTGTGTATACTGCATATATATGCTATATGAATGCTTCAGTTCCTACATAGAAACTGTACACCTGTAAAGCTGTAAAGGTTGGGATTTTCAAATACATGAGGCAAATTATGTAATGCAAAATAATAGGGATTACTGAAAATCTGTTTAAAAGCAGATGATTGAGATAAATGTACAGTCTCAAAGAATGTATATTTTATTTCAAGTATTTGAAGTCTTGCACATTTGGCTTTTTAAATATTGTAAATTGTTTGTTTGTTCTTGTAAAATTAAGATAGGACAGCTCTAAGTATAGATTGTTTTGCATAGATGCGTTTAGCCCAGCACCTGCTGGTAACCAAGGCCCTCCTCCAATGATGGGTATGAATATGAACAACAGAGGAAGTTTACCTGGCCCTGCAATGGGTCCTGGTCCTTCCATGGGACCAGAAGGAGCTGCAAATATGGGAACACCAATGATGCCAGATAATGGAACAGTGGTAACGTATCGCAAATTTAATTACTTTGAATAGCTGTCATGTCTCATGGCCCATTTCTGTTACCAAAGGTATTTTCACGCTAAGAACATGTTATGTGTTTTGAATCTTTTAAAGTAATTGATAAAACTTGTGCATACAAATAATTTACAACACAGAATGGCAATATTTGTTTGACATTCCAATGAAAATCCTACTTCCCCTAGAAACTGTAATCTACAAATTTAGACTTTTGCTGTTCTTTTGTAAAACTAAATTCTGTGAATTAGCTTGTTGGGGTTTTTGATGAACAATTAAATGTTGGAAGCTATGTAGTGTGAAGATATCTTTGTGTAAACTATGTAAGTTTTTGTAGCAACTTTAGTGTTCTCTTTCTTTTCTAACACTGTTAAATGCATGAGATTATGACGGTAATGATACCACTTAGAAAATCAGTATGCCAAGAGATGTTGAGCATAACTCAGTACAGGAAAAATAGTATTGCTCAATTGCTATGGGTGGTAGGGAGCATCTTGTATACATGTGGAATTTTTAATCAAGAGCAGGTAGGCCATTGGGATGCAGTTAAAGCACTAGCCATTTTTGCTTTGATTTCATAGCCAGTCACTTTTCCTAACTGTAATGTCTTATGTAGAGAAACAACTATGTAGGTGAAAATTCTGTTTTTTTCCAGTACTATTCTGTTAATAGATACTTGGGTTAGTGGTGGTGTAATATAAAGGAGTATGTAGTATTAACAGTGATTCTGTTATACTTTTATTGGAACACAGAAGCATTTTGTAGCTGCATCTTTTTATATATGCCTTCTCAACAGTGTCTGTGATTGAGCAATCTGTATAATGAAGTTTGAACAAAAAACTTTGTTCAGTAGAGGAAAAATGAGATGTTGATTTTGCACTAAATACATGATGAGCCTGGTCTTTACAAAGGAGAGGGTCTTACTTAGGAGCCAGCTCATTTTATCAGTTGTATTGATTTTCACGCAGTGGGGAGGACACTATTCACAAAATACTGTATTTGGAGATGCTTTTACTGTAGACCACTGTGTTACTGGTCACCTCTAGACCATTCTCTTATGATTATTTAGACACTGAAAAAGAGGTGTATGGTAAAGAACATGATACTGTAAATCATAGTATCTAATTTGAACTGTTGTTTTTCTACAAAAAGTCATTCCAGATAGGGAAATGTGTGGAGTATACTGACACTTCAAAATGCATGTTTTAAAAAGTATTTTTTTTACTTCTGTTTTCTTCTGCATGCTTCTGAAGGGCTAATTAGATTTTATTTTTTCCTTCATTTTGGACTCAAAGGGTGTTTAATTTGGGGGACAGGCCCCTACAAAAAGGCACAGCCTTATTGTTTGCTATTGTTGGAAAGACACTTAAAAATCCTGAGATGGCTGTCTATTAAAACACTGTAACAGTTAATTTCCAGTGAGGGAAATGGAGAATATGCTTTATAGACCAGAAGTAAAAGTTTAATTTTTTAAATTGAATGTTTTTCTAAAGTCTTAATGGGAAAGTTGTAGCAATCTTCTTTTTCTTCCACTGCAGTCTTTTGAAACATAGATTGTCTTTGAATACTACATTTTAAAAGTAGCCTCCCTCCTGTACTTTATTACAGGTAATTAATTGCTTCATTAGCTGGAGAGAGAGGGGTCCTTGTTGAAATAGGACTTGACTTTTTCTCCAAAAGTCAAATTGCAAAAATGATCAGGAGTACACGATAAGTTATTTGTTGAAATTCGTATCTATTTCTAACAAGCTGGTGTGAGTTAAAGATAATTTTTAAACAGATTTACCCAGTGCTGCAGATTTAAAGGTACTTTGGCTCAGTAATACTTCTTTATGCAGCTCCTGAAGTAGCCTTTCTCTTATACAGTGTCAAATATTTATATTACAACCAGGATCTAAGTTGCATATATTTTTACCTATATAGATACAATGCCGTTTTTTAGTAATGTATATATGAACTAGCAGACTTGAGAACTGCAGAGCTCTACTACTGTTTCTGGAGTTAGGCTTTCAGAAGAATTCTGATTGAGGCATATAAGGAAAGGGCTGGTCTTGAATGTCCATGTTGAACTCTGAATACCTGGACAGTTAATGTAGGTCTTTGTACAGAAGGAATTTCTTCTGAAAGCATAACTGTCCTTAACAGGTGAATGATGAGTTATTTCCAGATCTAATTGCACCATATAGCTATGCTTTTAATGGTTTATGTTATGTCAAATTTAAATTTCACCATGTGGGGTTCTATTTTTAAACACTTGCATAAATACTGAACCGTAATTGCTCAGATGCATATTTTCTAGTTTAGGACTTAATTGCTAAGCAAATAAATTTGTGTAAACATACATACCTTTATTAATATTAGACACAGAGCTAAGGAAAATAAATGTGGAATATTAACTGAATTTTTATCTGAGATTGATATTTCAGAATAAGCTTTAAATACATACAAAGTTTTTTTAAACTAAGGATAGTCCAGTTACGCATTTTGTCACTAATGTAATTTTATTTGACAGGGTTTAAAAGCCTTAACTAAAGATTTCTAAAGTGCCATATAAAAGGCTGACTCCAGGTAGCATGGGCTTGAAGTATCCACAGATATGTGGATGTAGACATCTTTGGGTTATATTGCTATTAAAAAAAATAAAAATGCAGTATCTGGAAATAAAAAAGTTGATCCAACCCACCCCCTGCTCCACCCCTCCCCCTAGTTTGACAATGATTGTGTGTCTAATTTATTTAAGGGAGAAGCATTGTAGTTGGTATGTAAGGCAGAATAGGGCTCAGATATAAAACTGTTTTGCTGTCTCCTCTGTTACACAGAGATTATATATTGCTTCAGATGTGTTTGTAAGGATGAAGTTGCATTCAGCACTAGAGATGGTCTTAAGTATTTTTTTAAGTTTTAATTTACTTTGCAAGTTGGAGCATAACATTAGCACTCTTTAATTTCCAGCTCTTTTCCCATAGTAACTAATTGAATTGCTCCTTTCTTCCTTCTATGTGTGATCCTGATTCTGCTGGACTATCTGCTGAACTCCATGACAACATCACTTGTGGTTTTTATTGTAACTCATACTTGGCATGTTCCAAATGGACTTGTATTAGCATAATGAGAGATTCCCTCAAGGAGGTCCATCACAGATGGGTTCACCTCTGGTTAGTAGAACGGGCTCTGAAACTCCTCAGCCGCCAATGAGTGGTGTAGGTGCCGTGAGTGGTGGACCTGGTGGCTTTGGTAGAGGAAACCCAGGGGGCAACTTTGAAGGACCTAACAAGCGTCGCAGATACTAAATCTTAATTCATTCCTTACTGTTTTAGAAATTCCAGTAAAACTATACAGTGATATGCCTTTATAATTTTAGCTGTTATCTGGAAACGGTTCTATTGTTATTGTAGTCTTTAAAACAGTTTCTTTTGTAAAACTTTTTTTGTATTCAGTCATAGGCTTTGTAGTATAGAGCAGAAATGATGCGGATCATTATGTAAGGCAATGTGTTTGTGACTATAGCAAAATATAATGTGTGACTATGCTGTAAAACGTGCAGTTATCTGATTACAATAAAAAAAATCACTGGAAAGTATTTGGCAATGTTATTACTAATACTGAGTGAGAATAATTTTATGCTTAATTATAAGTGGCATCATTTTCATTCTTACATAGTTTCTACTATGTGTCGAGAAAGTTCCATTCTTAATAGTGAATCTGTGTAGCTAAACTGCATGGTGCCATACATACTATGAGAAACTTAAAACACAACTGCTTTTGTTTTGACTTTGGAAGAGCATAAAATTTTATACAAAGTGTTCTCAAGGATACTGTGTCCTTGCATCTCAGTCCACCATTGCAAACTTAATCACAGTAGGCTTATCAACAGAATATATCTGTTACACAAATTTTTAGAAAATTAACTTGGAGAGGAAAAAACCCCCCAGCTTTGGAAAGGAATCTGTATGTATGCTTTATTTGTAACAGTGTGAATGAATTTACCTAATACATCTTGGAAGAAAATCTGTTGTGACATCTCTGTGTTCTGCTGATGGTTAAAGTATCTTGCCATTGCAATGAAGGGGACATTCCTGCAAGCTGGTTTAAAGCCTTCCACTGTGTACTTGCAGCGTTATTAATAAGTATACATTTTCCCTAATGGTTGGTTTGAATAGAAACACATGGGTTATCAAAGATTAACTATTTAAAAAGGAAGCAAATACATGTTTTCTAGTGAAAATAAGTGTTCACTTACAGTTGAGTAATATGCATTTAGAAGGATTGCATGTGAATATTCTTCATAAAGGTTTTACGGAATGATGAATTTGAAAAATACCCATTTACAGCACAACTCAGGCCAGACTTGCTGATTGAGTCTTAAAACAAAACCAGTGGTAAAGGTATTAGGAAGCTTATGATGATTCTGATTTTGTAGGTCATGGAAGATGATGGAAAAGACCTATTGGTTCTATTCCTATAATGGCAACTAAGTAGAGTTATTAGTGTGTTACTATTACTCTTTTTCCTGTGCAAAATAGTAGTGTTCAGTTTTTATCAGTTCACTCACATTTTCAGAGATAGAAATTACTTAATTTTATCTGCATGAATACTGATACCAAATGGATAAAAAACTGATTTGAGATAACTTGGTGCCCTAATTATATAAAAGTGGTGTGTATATATATATATAAACATGGGATGCAAAGAACAGAGAGGGCATGTATATGTTACTGGTTGATATAGCAGTGATAGTCTTGCTGGCTTGAATTTTGAGGAAACGGGTAACAAGAAAATTGTGGTATTGTTGACATTTTGGAAGTACACTGTTAGTTAAATTGCCAGTGTTATATGGCTTTAAGATAGCTATTGTTTTCATGGAATTCAGGAGTTACAATATGTGTAGGTCCTCACTTGTGACATCTGTAACTACTAAGCATTTTGCTCTAGACTGTCTTTAATGCTGCCATTTCTTTTGCTTGACTCGAGATATGTGCTACACTTTATAGTTTGTAGTACAATAGTGAGTCTGAGATACTCTGCCCCCTACTTGATATATGTATCACATTATGGCACTCCATCTTAAAATAAACCACAACCAAACCTGCAACTGGTTTTACTTAGCACACTAGTCCTAAAACTCAACATTTGGGAAAATTGTGTTTTTTGTTTTTTGTTTTTTCACTAGTGTAAACTAGTGTTTGCATGTAGCATCTGCTTAGGCTCTCTGCTTTGGTGTCCTGCATTCAGTTGAAAATGCAGTTTTTGCTGATGGCAAGTAAGGTGTCTGAGATTACTTTTTTCCCCTCATCTTTTCTGCCCTTGTACATGACATTTTTTTAGGAGATTGAGAATGTATCAGTGTCAATTGGTGCTTCTAAACTGTAAAGCTTGTACAGGGAATGTGTTTTAAATATAACCTGAATTAGATTCAAGAGATCTGTTCTTTTTGTTTTGTGGGGGTTTTTTGTTTGTTTTTGTTTAGGTTTTTTGTTTTTTGAAGGAAAAGCCTGTGTCATTCAGGCCTTTTAGCTAACTTCTGTGTAGTTTTTCACTAGATGTATAACCTCCTCATAGTGTCTTCAGTATGCTTCAGAAGTAAATTAAACATACCAAATCTGCAAAAGTGGTTCATTCTTTCCTTGCCAGCTTCATGCTATGTAAGTGCATGTTTGTTGCACTGCATTTTTGCTAACAAGTGGAAGTATATATGTATTTGAGAGTTATTGTAGATTTTAATTAATATTAGTGATTTTTATTGCGTAGTTGTGAGCTACCCTCCTGTAAACCTCTGACTTGGATGGCTCTGCTGCAGGGTAGCAGTGAATTTGTCAGCTGTCCTTACTGCCAGAAAATCACCTAATCTCTTTTTAAGTATCCATGGACCAAGTCCTAACAAGTAAATACTGAAATGTTGACTTGGGCACACTGAAGATTTCATGAAGAATGCATGTTGTAGCTCATGACATGCTGCCAAATTCAACTCTTAATAAAAACTTCCTTAGGGCTGCCTGGCTGTGTTGAGTGTCCACAGATCAACTCTAAGGGGCAGTGCTTCTTGTTTTGCCAGATGTGGTAGTAACTGATTCTATCTATACAATGAACACTTAATTTCCTTTAAAAAGGAATGGTCCCAGTATGTTTCTAAAAATGGTATATAGATATGGGCAAACAGTGTTGTTGCTGGAAGGTTCTGCCCTTGTGGTGAAGCAGTTGATTTTTCTTGTTCCTCATCTGGTTGATTGGTTTATCATTTTTTCTGTGTACACCTGTACTTAAGTTTTGAATTACTTTTGCTCTGTTTGACTAGAAAGCACAGTGGAGTCCTGACTCAGCTATATGCTGTGCTAAAACAAATAGTCTTGAAATGTATATGAAATGGACAACTACATTGCACTTACTTTTGTAATGCTTTTACATTATTCCTGACATTTCAGTCTAAACTGCTTAATTTTCCTGTGAGATACAATTGTAATGCTTAAAAGTAACAAAGCTTTATGATTTCATTTAAATTAAAGAAAACACACCACTACCAGAATCTAGCCTAACTGCATTTGCATTTGTCACCTCAGGAACTTGAAGGGGAGCTATTTGGCACTTAAAAAATAAAAAATTCATTTTGGTTGCAAGTTAATATCTTTGTAGTTCTCTCTCCATTGTGCTTATTAGATAAAGCATGTTGATATCTTAGGAAACTCGGTGGTGATACTTTACTGTATCTATTTCCTAAGAAAAATGCAAATTACTGTGGATTACCTAGAAAGAAAATTTCTGACCTTAAGTAGTTTTATTTATTGTCCACATATATTTTACCCAATTGTACATAAAGGTAAAATACAGTAAACTGAAGATTGTTACTAGAACAGAAGGTTAAAACAGATGGCAACAAGACAATATGAACTGAATATTGCATTATTTTAATTTTAACCATAATCCAGTAGGATTTTATAGCATGCCTTCTTTGAGGAGCACTCTGATCTAAATTAGGCTGTCACATTTTAAAATGTTATAACAAATTAATTTTCTCTCTTTCCCACTTTTGATTTCAGATGTAGAATAATCTTTAATTACAAATTCTTTGAAAAATACTAAACACAAATGCATTGACATTGATGAACTGGACAGGGCTGAATGGTCACAAGCAGCCTTGACATGACTCAAAAATGTTGAACCAAAGGCAGATTCTCAAGTGAAAACCAAAACCCCTTAGGCCTTTTAAAGAGTAAAAATATACTTGGAGGTGAGATGTTCAGCAGGTCAGTGGTGTGCTCTGATGGCATGAAGTTCATTTGACTTAAGCATGTTGCAGAAGCTGATTTTTTTCATACTTCTCTGTATGTATATTTTTAACAAATGGGATCATAATTTTTCTCTTCATAATTCAAAATAAACTGTAATTGAACTATTTAAATGGCAAGGAACTGGAGTCAGTTTACATTGGACCACAAATGTGAAGGGATTCTAATTCCCATTCCCAAGACTTGAAGTGGTGTGCATCCACAGGTGGTTTTAGAGTCTGCCTGCATCCAGTATCTTTTGTTAGCTTGTGTTTGTGCCCAAGACTGGAGACTTCAGAGGTTGCATACGTCAAATGAAATGTAATTGTCTTCTCAGGACCCCTGAAATTATTAATATGGGCACTGTGCTGTCATTAAGATGCAGAATTACCTTGGAATTTGGTGCTTTCCTTGAGCTGTTAGCTCACTTCTGTAGCCTGAGGGAATATCCGTCCAAACCTCCCTGGTTCATGAATGATAGGGAGTGAGTGAGTGTGGGCTGTGGGAAATAGACAGGTAAGACATTACTGCTTGACTATTCAGCACTAGCTTAGTGGAAAATGTTGGACTGTAGTAACACAAAAGCATTTACTTTCTTAAAAATTCACTTATACAAGTGTGAGAACATAGTAACTATAGAAGGGTTGACTGAAAACTTGGAATACCTAATGCCAGATATAATTTTTTCCATTGAATTGGGTTTTTTTACCTTTTGAGATATACTGTGTAATTGTCTTAGTAAGTGGTCTCACCAGTTTGGTGTTTTGTTAATAGTTCTAGGTTATTTCTCATAAGGTATTCAAAAAAGATCATATTTGTAGGCAATTCAGGTGTGTTTTCACAGAAGTACTGAATGAAGTTTATCAAAACTTTTGCTTAAGATGTTACTTGTAGAATAGATAAATTGAACATTAAATTTTCATGAAAACAGTACTTTTGATTATTTTAAATGCATGAAAACAAGCCCTTAATGTGTTCACTTTTAGTGGGATAGATTTAATAGGTCTTTTCCATCTTGAACTTCCTTGAATTTTGGAGGTATTCTTATTAATGGCCTCAACCTGACTCTTAAAAGCAACAGAGATGGGTTTCTTCAGTAAAGAGTTTGGAACAGCAACCATTTTTTTCCTAATTGAAGGAATTACGCAAAAAAGTTTAAATTTAGAGATAAGCTTATTTGTACTTGCAGGTAAAACCATTAAAAGAATCCCTGCTTTCATATAACAATTATTATATACCCAAATCACCTTAAAAGAAAGGAAAAAGTGATTTTGTAAGTGTCGGTAAAATCTTTACTGATTTGTCTGTGGTCCCTTGAGAATAAAATGCTCATAATAAGAGGTATGAAATTCAAAAGGAACTTGACTGTGTTACTACATACATGTGTTAAGATTTTTCCATTTGTTTTGGTAAATGGTTTGTCTAACACTTTCATTGTTCCTAGTTTTACCAGTGTGCTTTTATATCTCAATTTCTGTAGAGTAAAGCATAGCTGTATAATTTGGTTGAATTTACATGCTAATTGTATGCGGGACATTAAGTGCTTGACTTGAAAGAACTGCAGTGAGAATAAAGATACTGTTCTTGCCTTTAAGTGAAAAAAAAAAAAATTCTGTGTAGATCCTGGAACAGGAATAAGTGTGAAGGATCCTGTATGTAAATTGGATAAAACATGGGAGAGAAGGAATAAAGTAACATAATAAAAGTGGGAGAAGTGTGATTTAATTTTATATCTGCAGCAGATTCACAAAAGTAACTTTAAATCTTGTTCTACATGAAAACCACAAACCAACTAATCTTTAATGGAAAATATGGAAATACCAGGTACATTCATGTCTTGGATTTTTTAAACTGAGTAGTTTTGTGCAGATGGCCAAGGAGTAGCAGAAAAACTGAAATGAATTAATGTTCTAAAAGTACTGCAATGTTCTTGGGGCGTAGGGTGGGGTCACTGCAGTTGGCTGTGTTTCTTCATTGTTGCTATGAAGTTGTTCTGTAGGGCTTGATTTTGTGGCTGGTTACAGCAACTGTGTGCAGCGTTATCGTAAGTATGAAACAGCTGATTTTAAGACTCTAGCCTCTTATCAAACCAGTGAGAATCCAGTCTTACACCTGGGTCAGACAGAGAAGCACCAAACAGAAGACTGTGGTAAAAGAAAATAAAATAGTACATATTTATTAGAAATTATGGGGTGTGATTAAGGTATTTTATTTCATTTTTGGCCTTAATTTCACTGTAATCAATTTTTTATTTGTGTGACAAGGAAAGTAATTTTATTATCAGTGAATATTGGAAAGTTAAAAAAATCCGTGCCAAAACAAAACACCTCTCTCAAAAAAACCTCAACCCCAAAAAAACCTCAGTGCACAACCCACCTCTAAGCAAAATGGGTTTTCCCTGTTAAAATAACCACATATGCTTAAGGAAGGTGAAAGAGGAAATGTAATAAATCTAAAAAGATGTAAAAACCACAAGGATATATTGTAATTTTTTTGCATCTGTTTTGCTCTTTATGTTCTGGGCACTTTAATGTATTTCTTTTTTTTTAAAAAAAGTTCCATTACTGTTCATTGTTTGCTGTAAAAGAATTTGTTCTGCAGTGCTGTTACTTTTACACTTTTATCCAGTGTAAAATTGCACCAAAAACCCCTGCTTGCATAAACCAGCTATCACAGTACTGTAGAATGTAGTCTTTGAACTGCCAGCTGGAATTGGTCTTTCAGATTGCTTACGAATATTTTAAATATTTTTATGCTCATGGGAAATCGGAAATATTTGTATGCCTATTTAAAATCGTTCAGTACTGCATTGCTGCAGATATGACTGGCCCTTTGGCCTCCTTGCTGCTCGGTCCTGATTCCTGCCTGCTCTGTGCCCCCCTTGCCTCCCTGTGCCCAGGGAGTAAGCAGGGTCAAGGCGACCCAGTGAGAATTACCCATCCTGCTCATTTCAGTGTGGAACGAAAGAAGAGTGAGGAGTGGGCAGTACAGCAAGACTCTTCATAACTGTGCAGACGTAGGTTAGTCTGTGCTGTAGACTCAGAATGTAATTTTATATATGTTCTCATTACGTGACTTTGTATGGGGTCTTCAGTACTAAGAAATACATGTCTTAGAACAAATAGATAAGAAGCATGTTGAGGACTTTAGATGGCTAAATAACATGGTTATGTTTTACATTCTTAGTGATAATTCATCTAAGAGGAAAAATATTTGAAGTAATGAAGAAAAAAAAATGTACAGTAAAATGTTGAGCCAAATTTTATGTGAGCTTGACCTGTCTGTTCACTTTCTGCAGTTGCCAAGAAGGTTACATGCAAGCCAGTAAAATATGGAAAATAGTGTTCTTCGTGGTTTCTCCAGGAAAGATGCAATAAATACAGAGTTGCTTTAAAGAAGCAGGACTATTCACATGCACTTTTTCTTGGAAGAAAATGTGTAAACTGCAATTAAAAAGATGGGAAACGCTGTCTTTTAAAATGCTAACATTCTTCATTCTTTGACATGATAGCACTGTGTTGTTCCATATATTATGTACTTTTAAGGGAAAGCATGTGAAAGGTAAGCCTCAGCTCCAGTTCTTATCAACTTCAAATCAAAATCATTTTCCAGAAGGCACAGAAGGAAAACTGTAATAATGAAGCAGTAGTTCATCTTCAATGTTCCATTTTGGAACATTTTGCTTCTAGAACTTCCAGTGTTGTATCAGTAGCAATTCCCCATCTGACTTTTTCAGAATCAGAGCTGTGCCAAATAATACAAATAAAGTTTCCGCCTTAGTGTGTGAAGAGTACAGTTACTGCATTTCAAAAACTCAATGTTGGTAAGAGTTTTCGAAGAAAATGGATGAAGGAATTGTCATATACTGAACTGCTGATTTATAAGGGAAAAATGTGTCAACTTGGCAGCTGGGATGGCTATGCTTTTAGAACTATTTTGGGATACGTGTCAGTTTGTTGTTGCCATGTTATGCTCTGTGTAGTTTTTGTAATACCACTTAATGCATGTTCACCATCACTCTTGCATAATGGTTGTGTACAGTTTCATATTTTAGTCACATTTCTGAATGCAAATGTCTGTAGAAAGGGGGGGTCCTAGAGCATTTGTTTGGTATTATGTAACTTGTTAGGCAAGTTTTTCATTGCTAAGCTTGCTTTCTGTTTTGAGCAAAACACACTTTTTCTATTGCATATGGGGAAAAAGTAGCAAGTCATGAAAAAGTGTTTATTATGAAAGTAAGTGGAAGTTCTGTATGCCTCTTACTGCTTCTAAAATGACAGCTGACTCAGGAGAATAAAATCACTTGATATACTGTGCATGGTTACTCTAGATTTTTCCTGCTTAGGGCACACATCAGTATTAATATTAAAAATGCAGAAAATTCCATTTAGTTTCCATCTGATTTTAATCCCATGCATGTGTACAAGACAGTAAATTAAGCCCAAATGTCTTGCTGTTTGCTCTGAATAGTACTCAACTCCCCAGGTTGCATTAAACATGAAAAAAAATAATTAGTTTGAGTTTCATATTTTTTACAGTGAAACTTTTAAAGAGTTGAGTTTAGAGTAAGCCAGTTCCCTGGAGGGACCAGAGAAAGCACAAATCTGTGGAGAAAGTGTACTCTTGAGTTGCATTATGCTACTAGGCATGCATTTTTTATTCAATACATTGCAACCACTGTGTGAAACTTTCTTACAGAGATTTAACAAGAAATATAATTTGTCTTATTTTATCCAGTTATAAGTATTAATTCATTGCTAGCATCTTAAAAATAGAATTGGTCAGTTTAGGTATATGTACTTTACTGGAGTTGATGGCATATAGTATGAATACCAGAAATAGGGTAATTCAAGTGTTGGTAGTTACTGGTAGTAATGTTATATCTTTAGGCCTACTTTGATTAAAGCTGATCCTGAGCATACCATTATTTTAAAACTTGGTGCCCAGAACCGTGATGCTATATTTGCATTTCTGCTTTATTGCTGTAGTAGTCACAGAATTACTCACAGGTTTGAAAGTGTTCATCTAGATACTTGAGGGGGTCAAGGATTGATTATTGTATGTTGCTTAGCTCCTGAGGCATTGGTTGGGAAAACTGGTATTGTAGAATCGTCTTTTTATTATAGTTTTAAAAAAGAATCAAAAATTTTTGAACAATCTTGTATATTCAAAACTGTCTAATGTGGAGGAAGACAAATGCCAAATATATCTTTGAAGAAAGTGGAAAAACTTTATTTTACTAGAGGTTTATTTGAGCTCTCAATCTTTCACTGATCTGACATTGAGGGTACCGTGCCTCAACCCCAACCTTCTGTTATGATTATGGTGAAAATTCTGCAAACTTCTGCAAGGTTTTAAAGAAGGTCTGAGGATGTAAGGTGACTGTAGAACTGGGCAAAATCATTCATCTTTGAAGCTTGTTACTGGCCTGCTCTGGTTATCCTAATCCTTCCATTTAGGACTTTGCTTCCTATTGTGTATTCCAGGGTTTTTTTTGTTGTAAAAGCTTCAAATTTTTCTGATGTGGAAGATACAAGCTGTATGAAGCCTTATTTGAGGGTTCTAACACTGAACTTGATGGAAATGGGTTAAAGGAAAGCATCAGATAGCAGATGCACAGTAAAAACAGTTCTTTATATGATTTGGCAAGTTGTTACATATCTCTCCATATGTGTTTTTGTTAGGGTATGAATATCATTTATGTATTCTTAACCTGTTGTGTCGTTAAAAATAATTTATGGCTCTTCCTAAGGGGGCAAAAAAGGACTTTTTCTGGGTTAATTAAATTTCAAAGTTTCTCTTTTGTGTAAAAAACCACACACTAGTTAAGTGACAGGACACATGAGAACTTAATAGATAGTTACCCTTTCTGAATTCACAGATGTGTGGAAATACTAGTATGGAAAAGTGAAAGTATATAAGTGCTCTTCATAGATTTACAGATGGGGAGATAATACGGTGGGAAAACAGGAAGACATGGTTTGACCTAATCTTTCAGCTTGCTGCATCTAAGAATTTGGAAATTCACAGAATTAAACACTCCAATATGACTCCAAATATGACTCTTAGAAACTTCATCTGAAATTCTTAAATGTTGTTTCAGAGTTCTTCTATAAATAAAATTAGTTCAGTGTAAACATTCAAATAAAATACATGTTTTAACAGACAAAGTAGGTCTGAAAGCTTGTGTTTCATTAAGATATGGAGAAGAGTTATGTTACTGGGGAGTTGGTTATATTTTCTCATATTTTTAGTTACTGTCTACATAACCTTAAACAAAAAGAGGTGAAACTACATTAGTGACGTGCAGGGAAAGGCCTAAATATGTAAGACAAAACTGTGCTGGGAAAAGGCTGAAGTTCAAGTACCTGTAACTTATGTACTGATGCTTCCAATAGAGGGTTCTATCACAAGTTTAGAGAGCTCCTGCTTTAAAATATGTGCTGCCCAAATCTGGTCCTGGTCTTACTGCAGGAAAATGTCATCTTTGCCTTGATTTTGACAAAACAAGAATAGGATTATCCGGATTTAAGTTTATGAAGGACAGAATTATTTTGCCATAATGATAAATCTGAATGATTGAAGAGTCAGCATCTTAGGTAGCTTAGTCTGATGAGTGAGTGTATGTACAGCTGCACGACTGTTGCAGCCTTCCCAGTACTTGGAATACAGCAGTGCCTTTGGTTGTTTTGGGAGTTGCTTTCTGTGCCTCAGTTAATGACGTTCCTTTATGGCTACAGGGGGTGCTTCTCAAAGTCTTCATCTTTTCTGCTAAGCAAATTTCAGTTGCACAGTGACAGCCACTGCAGGTGGGGGTTTGAATGGTATAATCATGGGGAGCTTAAATCAGCATTAGCTCCTGCCAGCTACAGTTGTCTTAGGTTACACCTTTTTCATGATTGCAGTGCACTTCCAAAAACTGCTTTGCATTAAGTAGAAATGTGGTATTCTCAATGAGGCATAGATCTGAGCAACCTTGAGTAGAGACTTTAGTATCATATAGAGATTTCTCAAAAAATACAAACTGCTCACATTTGAATTGCCAATGATACAAATTCCAGTAATACTTCAAGGTATGTTAAAGGCAAATTAATCTGTTGGATGATTCCAATTCCCTGATTTTGCAATAAAGATTTGAAAATTGCATTCTACCTCCATGTGTTAAGGATCACCTTTAAACTACTGGGATATCTGCTTTTATTTTAGCTTACACAGCTTGGTGTAAAGTAGAATCACTCAAACTTTATGCATAAACATATCCTGTCAGAGCATACCTAGCAGTCAGATGCTGATCAGATGCGAGATTTTGCAGAGCTCAGAATGAAAGTAAGTTGACCAAAATAAGATGGAAATAAAGTTACAAGAAGGCAAGAACGAGGCTGAGCAGAAATGAGAACAAACTGAGCTCTGAAGGTGGTCTGTGAAAAGCAGTGTGAAAGAATCTGATAACATGTAGATACTCTGTTAACGTGTCAAAGAAATGGATGCATCAGCATGCAGGACTTCGGTTTGAAATGTGGACTGCTTTGGAGAAGCTGCTGCTTGCTTTTGTGGAGTTACTTTTCAAGACATTGCAAATAATGTTTGTGGTGTGTTGGAATGGATGTTTTTTCCGTGTGTACATCAAGTCACAAACAGGTAATTGAAGTAACAGCTTGTATGTTTAAGTCTGTTTGTAACCATTGTGTCATTAATGTGTTGATACTTACAAATTTGTCCCCTGAAATAATTCTGATAACTTAATTCTAAATTAGTATTTTTAATGTGAGAATTACAGTACAAGCCTACATCTTGAAATCTGAATGAGCCATGAGGAAAAATAATACCAATAATCAATCTCTTTGATTAAAAATATTTAGTCTTGAATATGTTGCCAACTGACTGCATTTGCATGTAATACAGTAGCAAAAGGAAGTTGCCCATTTCTTACCATGTGGTCTTGGCTTAATCCTGCGCAAAGGGGTTTCATCATTGAGGCCGTTATACTTTGCTCTTAAGTGAAGAAAATGGTAACCAACTGGAGTGTCTTTTAAGGGGGATATGTGGTGAAAGGGTTAATAGTATTCCTCACACTGAGATGTCTGCTCCATTATTCAAATTTGAAGTTACTGCTAATATGCTGCTTTTCAGTCCTCTTTGTAACATGTTAGTAGGTGCTTCGCTTGCCCTGTGTATGAGACCTGAGGCTTAATGCTTTTTAAAAAATGTTTGATACTCACTTAGAAAGCTATTTCAGTTTGAGTAGGAAGAGTAACTTTATCTTGGAGCTAGTAGTGACTTCTACTAAAATAGGGAATGTAAAACGGTACTAGGAAGCTGCGATAAATCCTGCTTAGTGCAGCATCAACAATATGTCCAGTTGTGCAAGGAAAGGACAAAAAGGCAAGTTTGAGTGCCAGCTTGCCAGACAATGAAGCTTGTACAGCAGTAGCAAGGAGAGAGTCTTTGCTCTTCAGTTTTATGTGGTTGAGTTCGCTGTGCACTCGTGTCTTGAAAATGTTCACAGGTTTCTTGGTGGCATTGCACTCAACTTTTAGCCCGGGTCTGAATGGTAATGTGCTTAGACTGGGCTAGTGCAGGCTTGGTTTGTTGCAAGGACTAGTTAGGTCATGTCAAAACAGATCTGTAAATGCTTTCTTCTTCACAAGACACAAATTGGTACCCTTATTCAGTATTGCTTTGTGGTTTTGGTAAGTCAGTGGACCAATATGCAGTAGAGCATTTGCAGGATGCCCTGCAGTTTACTGCTCTTCTGGTGTCTTTGTCTTGAAATAAGATTCTATTTCCTGTGTATTTCAAATCTAATGTAACATTTTCAATTTCCTACTAAATACAGTTTTATTATGATGGAAGCTAGAAATTGACATTGTGAATTTGTTACAAAATAATCTGAGTTAGAAATTGTCATGTAGAGGTAGCACAGGAAGGAAGTTACTTAATTGCACAAGGAATTACCAAGTCTTTTGGCAGGACCAGAGCAACCGGTACAAACAGAAACACAGTGGGTTCCCTCTGAGCATCAGGAAGCACATTTTTACTGTGTGTGTGACTGAGCACTGGCACAGGCTGCCCAGAGAGGTTGTGGAGTGGAGACACGATTCTGGACATTGGCACTAGGTGGCCTTGCATGAGCCGAGGAGGTTAGACCAGAAAGTCTCTAGTGGTCCCTTCCAGCATATTAACCCTTTTGTGATTCTGTCATCTAAATAAAGTTTTGGCTTTGTTAAACTTTCTATGTTAAACCCTATTACATGCTTAGGTATTTGAATGCTCCTTACTAGGTTTTATTTCAATATAGATGTATGTATTGAGTAGTACTGTTAAATTTTACAATTTCAATGAACTTTCAACTTCAAATGAAGCACATCAAAGATGAGAGCTCTTTGAGTGAATCATGAGTTGTTAATTATAAGGACTGTGTGACCACGTCTTGCCCTGCCCTTCCCCCAGCACAGTCTTACGGCTCCAGAGATTTTAGCCCCACAAAGATAATCAGTTCTGCTGTCATTATTTTGGAAGAGGAGGTTAGGACACTGGCCTAACTTGGCACCTGCTGCAAAAATGACAGGTAAGGAACCCTACAGGAGGGAATGGGGAGCATTGTGTGAAGTTGTGTCAAGCAGCATTGCTAACACTTCTGAAGCTGTGTATCAGTGAGTTTCACAATTCCTGAGGAATAGTGATCATTTAAATTAGAGAAAATTGGATTATACACAGTCTAGGAAGTTTCCCATGAAACTAGGTTCCCCCTTAGTTTTTGGAAGATCCAAGAGGTCATCACATCTCAACTATATATATTTTTTTTATATAATACAAATATATGCTGTTTTTCTGTAGTCTTAGAACTAAGAAGTCGGAGAAAACTGTCTCAGGCTTTGCCTATACATATTTTTGCTACCTTCAAAACAGTTTAAAATATCTTGAAATAAAATGAAATCAGTATTAATAGAACTATACATATTTGCATATCTCTAAAATCTTAATGGTTCTCTTATCTCAGATGACATAATTGTCAACTTCTTTGCACAGTGTGGCACAATGGTATCCTGACTTCTGTTAAAGTAGTACAGCTGTATTGATACTGCTTAACTCTTTGCTAGCTGTGCTGGTTCAACTATATCTTGCTTACAGCAGACTTTTTAAAATTTGTTTCAAATTCTGTAAGTTTTTGCGATAGGTGACCTCAGAGTTTACAGAACCTGGCAAAACAAGCTCATGAAATCTTAACTGTAGCTTCCAATGCTGAGTGATGTAGTGGATTCAAATGCTTTTGATTTGTCAGGTGTCTTAAGTTTTCTTCATTAATTTGTGAAGTCACATCTATATGTCATTATTTCTAGGTGAAGGATGATGAGGGCTAAAGGTTATTCCCTTGCTCCTTCAACAGTTTTGTATTTTTTTAGCTGTTTGTAACAAGGACAGGTATCACAAAATGCTCAGACACTTCACATCCATGTAACAGGGCATGTGAGTTCTGAATGGAGAAAATTATACTGGTCATGGAGGTTTTTCCAAGCTGCTCAGCATGAACACAGTCATTGAAAGTAGAAATCTGAACATTTGAAGATATTTCTGCTGCATTAGTAACAACATAGGTAGAATGGATAATTATAAATTCAGTGTTTAGCCAGCTGTTCTGGTGCTGCAGCTTCCTCGACAAGGGAATGTCAGCAATATTGGGCAGGGGCCCATGTTAAAGAATACCAGATTGAGTTGCTGTTCCATATAGGATTGTCTCAGTGACTTTGACTACAGTGGCAGAAGATTTTGCAAAAAATATAATGTATGTATTTATAGATGTGTAACACTTTGCTTATACTGTGCGATAGAAGTCTGAGTGGTGTTAAGAAGTTAAAAGACTTCATTCCCTTCTGCTGATGAAACCTAAATTTCTTTGAAATTGTGAGGAATCTTTTTTGCAAAAAAAAGGGATCTTCCTTTTGTTTTAAATGCATGGCCTTGCATCTAGGAACATAATGACTTGCAAATGAACAATTTTTATTAATTTTACAAAGTACTTAAAATTTCAGTGCCTTTGAATTCAGACTTTGCTGAAGCTGCACAGGTGAAATTTTTATCCTTTCTGTTGGATGCTTTCAGATATGCTCATCATTCCATAAATACTGAAGAAATAGTCCAGTTTCTGTGAAGTTTTGCAATCCAGGCAAAACAGAAAAACAAATGTCCCTCGATGACAGTATTGTGACTGGCACAAGTCTATTGCCTGGCCACTAGAAACTGCTTCTGTTCTCTTTTGAAATCTGATTCCAGAAGAGGAATATTACTACATTGACATTCCTCATTCTGTGTAATATGCTAACTTCAGGTACCCTACAGCTTATAAATTGAAAGTTGGGAAATAGATGTAAAATATTTTAAATACTCTTATCAAGGAAATTCAATGCATTACTGGCTCAAGTAGTTTTTGCCCTTTTGTTTCTAGGAACTTGATACACCTTTTGAGCCTAAATTTGGTAACGTTAATTTTTTCCCTTAAATGCTTACTTGCTTCTGTTACTACTTGTCTGCAAGTATATGCTCCCTATGGAGAGAACTTGGCAAACGTGAGATTGGAGAAAATTATGTTGCAGTTTGTCACTTATAATCCCTGAGAGCCATGCAGTGATGCCAGGTGATGATTTATTCTCTGATGGTTTTATTGTCCTCAGCAGGGGCTACTCACGACTAAGATGAGCAGGTTTGGCCAGATTAAAGTGAAAACTAGGAGAAGAATGGGGAGGGTAAGATTGCTTGACCATATAAGAATGTCTAGCACTGTATCTTCTGTTAAGTGTGTCAGCAGCCAACATTGTTATCTGTTACCTTTTGATAGGTAAACCTGAACAAAAGCAAACATGACCACAGCTCTGCGGATCATCTCGGGTTCCCTTTGGAAACCCCAAATAAGTGGCCACAAGGGATTGTGTGTTTTCCTGAGAACAGCTCGGCATTGGAGTTCTTCCTTTCTGTGTGTTGGATAGTGGTTCTGCTACTCTCAGAATGCTACCTATGCCTGCTGATGCAAAATGCCATATGGTTACTTGAGTGGAAGTCAAAATTTATCCACGCTGCTGTTGTGTGTTGCTAGGTAATTTTCAAAGTAGACCTAAAATACAGGGGGAAATGCAGTGTAATTTAGGGGGGAAGCTCTCTGTTACAGTGGCCAACAAAAATCCTGCTAATTAAAAAAAAAAAGAAACCCCAGAAAACCCTCAACCAACCAAATGTCAAAGCCTGCTGTGTCAGTCAAGCCAGCGAAGCTGCCCAGCACCAGAGTGCAAGGTCAGTGTAAGTGTCCTTGGGTGCTGCAGCGTCACGGCCGTCTGTGCTCAGTGTGCAGCACCGGCCCCTTGGAGCTTGTCCCACACAGCCCTTCCCTGTTGGAAACACAGGAGTGGAGATACCCTGTTTAGCTGAGTATCTGTTGTTACTTGGGATAGGGGAACTCAGGAGTGGGTTTTTGATTTTCCTTCATGATGGCACAATATATGCACAGTATCACTCAGTTCATGTGTGATGCAGCTGCTCTTTTCAGGACAGCCATGTTTATCATGCTGTTAGCCTTTTAGACTATTTCATTCTTACTTTGCTTGGCATACCTGCCTTGAGCTTTAATTTAAAGAAAGGCTTTATCATATAAATGAAAATTCAGAGTCCAGTACTTTGAAAATAACTTTATGCTGTGTGTCTGCTCACTCTCAGAAATCCTTTTTTCATCACTGGCTGCTAGGATACGTTCAACTCTAGCAAAGTCATTGCTGTGTATCATAAACAGTAGGGTTTATATAGGTTTATTCAGGGTAGAAAGTTGGAATGATCTTGATTTTTTGTAGAAAGAGAATCTTGAAGAAACAGTGCAGAGGCACAGACCGAGTAAAACCCACAAACATTGTCACACTACCAGCAGTCTTACTGTCTGGTTTCAGGGCCTATCTTCAAAAATATACCAGATTTATGTGGCTACAACTTTGTTACTAATATCTACTAGTTGCCAAGAATATGGCTCACTGCTTTATCTTCAGTAAATTTGGCTGGCCAAGAGAGCAGGTAATATACACCGGCTATTACAGAAACTGGAAAGACTGTGTTAGGCCTTTGGATGCTTTATCCTTGTTGATAGGGGGGAAAACTAATTACTGTGGGTTTTTTCATATTAAAATAGAGACAGAAAGATACGCAGTTTGTAATTGTAGCTTCCCTTTAAGATGGATACATAGCAATCAATAGCTGCATTAATTACCTCACGTGGAGGTAATGTCCCAGGACACTAATGCTTGTCCAGGTGACAGTTCCAGCCTGGTCCTGTGACTCACAGCTCATCACTACAGCCATTATTGCATTTGACCTGCCAGATGATTGTAATACTAGCACTTGCAAAATTACAGCTGTAGTTAGAAAGGGTTAGTGGGCTCTGCTCTGTCATTCGTGCTTTAGGAATAAGGTATCCATCTTTATGAATGTCCAGTACAGAATAGATAATGGAACTTTTGAAATGTGATAGATAGCAGGCTGCACCATGGGAGTGGGAGCTGGGGGGGAGAGATGAAAAGGAATCAAGTGGGAGAAATGGTGAATTAACAGCACTTTTAATAGGACTCACAAATTGTGCCAACTTTGTATTTATTCTGAGCTGGGAATCTCAGCCTGTTTTCAGCTGTGTCTGATAAGGTAAATGTTATCTTTATTGTAAATGTTTGTGGTTGTGTGTTGTGTGTCACTTCTGAGTTGCTTTTTGGGACCGTTCTTGAAGTGAAGCTGGCCTGAAAGGTGCTACCTGTGTGTAGCTTTCCAAAGGAATTCTGTCAGAAATACTTTGCAGGGTGTGCTAAGTTTTATGATCATCAGACAGGACCTCAAGATGTTGGTAAATGGTTCTAAGAAGTTTTTATCTGAGAACATACCAAGTTCTTCACCCCTTTGTGCTGCTGTAATGGGGATCTTTCCAGGCACCCTTTGCAGACATTTCATTAAGGCTTTTGGGCTCTGCAACAGCATTTCTATGCTTGAGTAGTGGATTACATTAAGCCTAGGAAACATTGCAGTGCTCCCATGTTATGGAGAGGAGGTGATTTTAACTGGGGGAGGAGAGAATGTGTGTGTACGGGTGAGAGCTCTTTTGAAGCCTGAGTGGCTGGGGCTTGGAGCTGTTGTATTTTAAACACTTTGGATAATTGTTTTGCACATGACTCTGTAAGAAGACACACACAGAGTTCAAGATGCATATCCTTATTAACACATTTATTTAGGCATTTTTAATAGAATTACAGTAATTCTAATTATTTAATAAATGTAAAAGGAATAAAATAATACTCTGACTAGCTGTTTTTTCCTTCCAACTGCACTTACTGCAAATACAAGTAGATCTATTGCAGAAGTTGTAGAATTATGAAAGTCTTAAACTTTTGTATCAAATATTTGTAGTATTAAAATGTATTTTAATGGTACTTGTATGCAGTTCTGTTCTGATATGTTATTATATGGTGGGACATTTCACTCCAGGTCACTTCAGTTGTATTATTTTGATATATAGCTTTGCCCCTTATAAAAAATGTCTGTACCACAGAAAGCTGTGGAATGAGACAGAGACTGCAGCGAGAGCAGTTATTTCTCAAGTGTCATTAATGACTGTGTTGTGTGCAGGGATCCTGTTTATTGCAGTGGCACTAATATGAGACAGATGAAATGTCACTTTGGCCACGTGCATGGGCAGGCCTAAAGACAACATACAGTATGTCTTCTGTCACATGAAGTATGTGTGTTTTAGAAAACCTCCAAAGACAAATGACTTGGGGCTCTTTGGAGCAGAACTGCATGTAATTTACTCCAAACAGAGGTATGAAAATCTAGGAACTTGTTAATGTTCTTGGAACATCTGTTTTTAAACTGCTGAGGTAGTGAAAATTAAAATTGAGGTACATATCTGTGTAGTAACAAGTAAGTAGTAAGAGTGGGTAGAGAATAAATGGATTTTTCTATAATTCTGCAATTTATGTGTGTTTGAAAAGAGAAGCTACTATATTTTCTAGTTTATTTGAAGTGTCATAGTTACTTACTGTCTCCTTATTTTTTAGGTTACTATTAAACTCTTAAAATGCAGATGAAGACTGGCTTGTGCAGAATCCTTGTGTTATCCTAAGCATACAAAAAGGAATCCAAGTTTTAGTACAAGGTACGTATTAGGATATGTGGCTTTTATTCAGCAGTTACTGAAATCAGGAGCCCTCTTTTTGTTCAGATTTGTGCTTTGACGTAGAGTAGTTCTGCTTCTACACTTCAACTAATACTTTATTTCAGATAATGTAATTCCTTGCATAATTCCTGCCAGTTGTTAACATGTTTTTAAAGGACTTGAAGTATATGTACACAGCCTCTAGTAGTCAACTCAAACTCTGGCTAGCCGTAACGTGTCTTGCATCCAAAACTCGTAGTGCCGCATTAATATGATGCCATGCCTGAGCTATTGGATGTTGCTGATACACTGCACTCAGATTCCAGTTTGTGTAACCAAGATAGTAGTTTCTGATTCTAAACAGTCCGTGGCACTAGCTGGTGGGCTTTGGTTTGGAAGGCTGTGTCCATGTGCTCTGTAAAACCCGAGGGAGAGTTCAGAGTACACACAGGTACGTGGTGTCATGTGCCCTGGCTGTTGGCAACATCTCGGTGGGACTGACAGATAGGAGAGCTTTAAAGGGGGTTTTATGTAGCTTAGTTCAGTAGTTCTGATAGTTCTGAAATTCCAAAACACCAGGTTTAAACACTGATGGGATTTGACTGAGATGTGCAAGTTCTCCTGGGAAAGCAAGACAAATGTGGGTTAGTTCTCCTGGGTTTGTTTGGCCTAGTAAAAGGACTCAGAGCTGCCTGTATAGTTGTGGTAACAGTAAATGGAGAACTGGATACATAAAACCCAAGAACTACTGACCTGTTTTTTAGTTACATATAAAAGGTCAATGGCAGGGTGGTCAGACTACATGATCATCTCTCTGTAAGCCATCAGCTTTGTTTGTAGTGCAGTGCAGGATGCCATTGGCCGCTTTGTGGCTGGGTTGTTCTTTGCTCTGGTGGTTCTTGGACTTGGTGTTCACCAGGATCACCAGATCCTTACCCGCAAAGCTACTTTCCAGCTAGCTGGCCTTCAGCTTGTCCTGGTACCTGGGATTATCCCCCCCCCCAGGTGCAGGATTTGCATTTCTCTCTGTTGAATTTCATGAGATCCTGTGGGCCCGTTTCTGCCCTGGCATTAGCAGCCACTCCTCTCAGCTTTGTATCACCTGCAGACTTGCTGAGGAAGGGCTCTGTCCCATCAGCCAGGTCATAAACAAAGATGTTGAAAATGACTGGTCTCCTTACAGGGATACTCTGCTTCTCACTGGCCTCCAGCAGGATGTTGTGCCATTGACCACAACCTTGTGGGCCTGGCTTTTCAGCCAGCTTTCAGTCCACCTCATGGTCCACTTACTGAGTCTCTGGTGTTTGTCAGTGGACATACCAGGGCAGTGTCAAAAGCTTTCCTGAAGTTGAGGCAGACAATATCCACTGCTCCCCCGATGTCCCCTGATTGGGTCACCTTATCACAGAGGCTTGCAGGTTAGGATCCTTAAGAATTTACAAATGACCTCTTTGTAAGTCCATGCCGACTGCTGCCACTTACCTTCTTGTCCTTCTTGGTCTGGAAACGGTTTCCTGGAGTAGTTGGTCCATCACCTTCCTATGGCCTGTAGTTCCCTGGGTCCTCTCTCCTGCCCTTCTCAAAGACAGGAGTGACATTTGCTTTCCCCTGGTGCTCACACACCTCTCAGTTGCCATGCCCTGTCAGCAATGGAGTGGCCTCACAATGCCAACAGCAGCTCCCTCAGTATTCGTGGTTGCATCCCATCAGGCCTAATATGTGTGACTTAAGTCCAATTTGTGTGCCCTAACCTGGACCCCGTTACTTTCCTGATACTGGGAGGGGCACTGAGGAGGTGAGAAAACATGTTGTACACCTCGTTTGGAAGTTTTGCCTTGTCCTTTATGAAGGAGTGCCCTGCTTTCTAGTTGTAGTAAAAATCACACAGTAATGTGTAATATAAACCAGGCTATGGAAACAAGCTTATAAGCATTTACTCACAAAATCTAAAAAAGATAAGCGGCTAAAACTCTTCATCAGAAAAGTAGCAGTAACAGGAAAAACACTTCATTTTTTCAGAGTTCCATCAAATTTTTTTTTATTCAGGGGACATTTTGTCTTGATCGTGTAGCCATTGGGAATTCAGTCTTGCTTGCCCTATGTATCAAGAGTGTTCCTGTGCAAGAGAGCCATTTGGGAACCTCAGCGTTTGGCAGGTTTCCCAGGCATCTCAGAATTTTTCTGTACTCAAATTATAGTTTCCTTCCTGTGAAAGGAAAAGCGGATGGCCAGGGTTCCTTGGAGATACAAGTGTTTCTTTGACTGGCTAAATAACAACTCCTTGTCTCAAAGGAGTGATAAAATCCTTTCTTCCTCTTTCCCCATTATTCACTTGTGTGTGTGCACCTCAGACTGCAGTGTGAACCTGGCCGACAAAGCCTAATGGCCTAATGAAATGGTGTTAAAAACTGAGGGAAGATTAAAGAAAAATGTGAGTGGATTACCTTGTATTTGGGGCAAAGCATGCAACAGCAAACTGGGAAAAAGTTGCACAAGACTGGGAGGGTGAGCCAAGTCAGTGACCTCAGCTGGATCTTCCCAAACTTGTTGCTGTGCAGTATTTGTAGAGAGGGGAGCTGGCCTCCATGTGTCACTGCAATAAGTATGTGCACAGTTCTGTTACACCAGGACAGGCACTGCAAGATCAAAGTGTTGGCTCAGGCTTGCCTGCTCCTGGGGTTCCTGAACACAGAGGATTCCAGGTAACTTCAGGGGAGAGCTGTCTGGGGAAGTGCTGGCATTTCTCAGCTCTTTATCCAACTGCATTTGCTAATGTGTTGCTCTGTTATTTGCTGTTTGAGTCTCGTGTGCTGTACTTTCATTAGAAAACTACATTTTCAGGGAAGTTATCACTTCTCTCCTTGGCCTGAATCGAACTTGATTCCTGAAAATGTTCCTCTCTATTGATTGCATTAGGTTTCAATGAAAGCTTCTGGTGGCTGTACACCTTGGGAACTGAAGATGGCTTTCTGTGACACAGTGCTCATGTCCAAAATGCTGCTCTTCACCTTGAAGTTACAAGGACTGTCAAGGTGAGAATTGTGTTATCACTTGCTAGAGCACTAACAGTGGCTATGACTTTTGTGATGGTACCAGTTTCCTTTGTGTTTGGTTATCAAGCTCTTTGTATTATTTTTGTGCTTCACATGATTTTCTTTGTTGCTCTCTGTGCTCTTGGACACATGAATAATGCTGTTATCTAATAAAACAGTAATTAAATCTGTCACACCTGCCTGAACGGTGGAGGGATGAACTGATGACTCTCACTTAAAGCTGTTTTCCTTCTGCTTGCAGACTGTCCTGTCCTGTGAGGCCTGAGGAAAAAGGGCTATTGGAAATGATAGGGAGCGACCCAGCCTGGAGGTGGCGCATCCCCCCCCAACACCAGGCTTGGAAAAGGCACATGGGAAGAACATGAACAGTGTCTGCTTGTGAGGCTGCAGAGACCCCTTCCTGTAGGAGATAAGTTACAGCTTTTATGATGTTACTGCCTTCAGCACAGAAGGTGGTGCCCGGTGAGAAGCCAAGCCCAGCATTTCACAGGAAAGCTGATGCTGGCCAACTCTGATGTGTAACTGAGGCACTAACGCCCTTTTCATCTAGACTGCACTGAAGCAAATTCTTTCCTAGAACTATTGCAAAGGAAGTAGTGTTGATAAAAGGATTAAAGGTTGTACATGCTACAACAAGAATCAGAGTAACCGATATATTAGAAGACTGCTGCTTGGTTTAAATTACTGCTTTTGGACTGAAAAAAAGCCTTAAGATTTAAGTAAGTAGGAAAGTATTTTCAGCCCCTAAAATATATGACAAAAAATAGGAAGGTGGTGGGGTTGAAAATAAAAACAGTAGTGTGGACTGGGTTTATGCTGCAGTAGTTTAGAAGAGCACAGAAGTATTAATTACCTAGAGAAAAATGATAGGAGCGAGTGATAGCTTAAAAGAACTGGAAGGAAACATTAACCATAGGAGAGATCACAGCTGCATTAAGATTTCACTGTACAGCTGAGTTGGAAGTTATGCTACAACTGCCTGCTGTCTTAATGTAGCACTTTAAAAGATGAAGAATCATGAATGATGAATAATTAATTTTTGTGATGTGATTAACGTTGGCCTGTAACACATCACCAGGTTTCAGTGTTTCTGTAGCTCTTGTAAAACTATTTCAAATTAAATTAATAACAGTATGTTTATTTTCTATTTCCTGAACAAGGCAATGAACATAAACTAAAGGCTTGACAGGAACCTCACCCAGTTCAAAAAGCAAAGTCCTGGAGAGGAAATTGAATTAATGCAGTTTTACATCCTGGGCACAGACTGTTTGTGAAGCAGCTTTGCAGAGGCTGATCTGGGGCCCTTAAGGACAAGTGAAGATGAAGGTGTCCAACCCCATTCTGGCTCCATTAGAATAGCACAGCTGGGCAAGGGCCAGGAGAGCAATCTGCCCTCTGGTTCAGCACATCCCAGACTGCAACTGGAACACTGTGACCAGTTCCGGGCTCCTGAAGACAAGATACATTTTGGGAATGTGTTCCTGTGAAGGTCACTGGGATGATCAGAATGTTGGAGCACAGGAACCATGGGAATGGACAGCAGGGTTTGTTCTGTCTTAATCCATCTGTGTAAGAGAAGGGTGTAGAGAAGATGGACCCAGGCTCCTCTTATTGATACACAGGAGTGTGGAAGTCTTGTATCGTTTCAGCGTATGGAAGTGTTGCATCATACCACTAATAAAAACAGTGCAAGTCAGTGCTGTGTTGCTGTACTTAGTTGGACTCCCTGCGCTATGGAACCATTGCGGGGTTCCTGCTAATCATTTTGCGTGCAGAGGACCTGGGCTGGGGGCTTCTCTTGGGTATTTAGGGATCTTGTTCCTGCTGTTCACAGAACTGTTCCAATACTGACAGGGTAGAGCTGATAGATCCAGGAAAGTAAGGGAATGTTCCAAGCTTTTAAATCTCCCCTGCAAGTTTTTCCAGTGTGGTTGTCTCACCCAGCTTTGTAAAGCCTTTCTGAGAAAAACAAACTGTGTGTCAGCACAGCCTCTCGAGGCTGGGGCTCTGGCAGTTACTGTTTGGGGCCAGGACACCAGCTTTTCCCCCATATGGATGACTGTGTTCAGTGTCAGACGGGCAGCTGCTGCAGCAGGCCTAACTGGGCTTTTCTTCCCCAGATTTATATTCTCTATACTTGGCTAGGGGAAGATATACAAGTGACAACTCCAAGGAACAAGACTTCTCCTGAGAAAGTGGGGGGGTGTGATACAGACTGAGATGTCACCACAAGGGTGATACTGCCCTCCAGCTCTGGTGGCCCATGCATGCCCACAGGGCTGCTATGACTCCAGTTTTGGAGCAGGCATTTGTGTCCCTGGGCATGTGGCACCGTCTTCAGTTCCCACACGTGGTTGGGGTTGTTGTGGCAGCAGAGCTGTGCCTTCCCTCAAGAGCAGCAGGCACACCAGAGGAAGGTGAAAGTCTGACCCATCTTCTCTGACTGAGCCAGCGCCAACAGTAACTAACCAAAGAGTTCCTTGCAATTCAAATCATCAAGAAGTTACTGGAAGAAGATTCAGTTGCAGTTACCTTGCATGACAGGTGAGATTTTGCCATGGAAAAAACAGTTGGCTTGAAATAAAAACTGCTGATGCAGCAAGAAGAAACTGAGCAAGTACTTCAAAGTATTTCTCCACATTACCTAAAGAACTGGTTTTTATTGTAGCTACTTTCTCTTCAGCCTTTGTCCACCAAAACATCTGTAAGCAATTGGATAAAAAAACCTGGACAAAAACCTGCTTCGAACAGCTTTTCATATGCCTGTTATGCATCTTCAGTAGGGATTTGTAAAATATATTGCCAACTAAAAGAGAAAGATAGCTGCAAAATATTCATCCTTTAAAAGCATTGTGAACCCAGATTTTATTCCCACATTCCATAGAACTCCCTCCCTTTCTCCCCAAGTGCCTCAAGGAAAAAAAGCAAAGCAAATCCCCAAAATCAATGGCCTTTGACAAACTACTTGCTCTCTCAACTCCTGGAGCATTACTAGACACGTTTAGGTTAGCACGTACAACAGCTTCTAAACAGCATCTCTATCATATGGACATTTGTTCAAAAACCTTTTATCCCCGCCTCGAACAGCGCCACCATTTCCCTGACAGAGGAGCACACACACACTGTGCTGTCCGTGTGGGGTGCCAGAGTAATCACGGAAGGGGAGCCACTGACATGGAAAGCGTCACTCCAACACAAGGGAACACGAGTGTCCCCTGCCCGTATTCAGCACCCAGGGTTATGCACAGTGACCACAATGACGGCTACGCAAAGTCCCGAGCGCTGGCACTGACACACCTGATTCTCAGCCAGAGCTGCTCGTGCGTTTCAGGTGGGCACCCTGGGCACAGTGAGGTATCTAACGTATTTCTGAGAGCTGCAGGGACCAAGTCTGTTCAACAGCCAAACTTGTTAACATCCCATCAATACTGTTAGCAAAAAGATAAGCAACTACTCTAAATCAAAACAGAAGTGAGTACTTGTACGTCATATTGCTGTTCTAGTTTTATATAGCTTAACGTGGCATTCCACAAAACTGAAAGTGTCCTTTGTTCCTTACTCATTTGGCATCTCTTATACAGGGAAGATTTAAACTTTCAAGAATCAAAAATTAAAAAGTGGTTAATTGAACTTTGTATTAAAAAGTCACAGTTCTTTAAAGGATAATTCACATATCTGCATAATTTTGATGATGAGCACTCAAACGGCAAGAATTTATGCACAATAGTTTTGCTAATAATATAGGCACATGGTGGCATGTAAACTACATGTGGCAACTAGAACAGCAAAGGCACGATCTGGTTTGGTTTGTTTTTTTTCTTTTTTCTTACCTTTCAAGACATTGGTTAATTTACAAAGAAAAATATTCTATACTCCATGCAGAAGTATTACATTTGTATTTTACAGCACAGGAGCATTACAAAACTGCTGTCATCTGCTAAAATGGGTCATTTAAATAAAAGAATAATTAAAAAAGAATAGCAGCTCTTTGCACTGAGGAACTGAATTTCTGAAATAAAGGGCAATAGGTGTTCTCACCTGTGAGGCTGAGAACATCTGAAATTCTCTATGTATCTTCTTGCCTACAAAAAGCACTGCCTGCACACTGAAGGTAGTTACGTTTTCTGGTTTGCTATTTTCACAGCTTGTGATGAGTTTCCAAATGTCACCTGACTAAGACCTCAAAAGCTAAGATGTCTCTAAAACTACCTCCAATACTTCTCCAATACAAAAGTAGCTTTAAGCATTGATATAACCAGGAACCTGACTGCAACTCTCTGTGCCTTGGGCCTGTTGAGATGTCCTTGTTCATGCCTGCAGACTGAACCGTGTTAGCTCAAAGCACAACGGCTGCCTCACTGGGAGGCAGAAACAGGAACAGTTTTAAAGCAGAACTCAGCCCTCAGCAATTCAAAGTTAAATCTAATGCAGTCGTTTTAAAGCATAATTTCTACCCATGGCTCCAAGAATATGACAGTTCTGCATTTCACATAGAAACATTAGAGTAAGTAGAAACTTTAGTTTACAAATGAAAAAGATCTTTCTATCAAAAAAGACATTTCATGTAGTTACCTTAAATAGTTCTTATATGCACCATTCCACATTGTGGAAAAGCTGAAATACGCAGTCTGGACTCCACAAGTTAAAGAAAATCAAAATTCTATGTATCAGCACAAATACTTACATCTACATCTGTACAAAGTACAAAAGCTGACCACCCTGTCCCACCAGTGCAGCGCGTTCAACTGCTCTCCAACACACACTTTCCTACGTGACTGCAGGGAGCAACAGTGAGCTGGGAACCGAGTCTTTAGAGTGTGGTGCTAAAACGTTCCCAACTGCTTTGCCAGTCTCTGAACAGAGCAATGAGAATGGTATCCAGAGGTGTCAGTCCACTCGATGCGCTCGCAAGCTGGGGGGTCACTGCAACTGCACTCTGTATGCTGCTATTAGCAGCTTTACCTGCAAAAGCAAACAGAGGCTTCATGTCAGCGCTGTCCACATGCACCCACCGTCTAAAACACTGACAAGGCAGGAACAGGTACGAAGAGGCACAACTGCCAGTGACAGAGAAAGAAAAACAATACATTTACAAAGTCTTTAATAACATCAGCTTATAGTAGCCCTACTGAATTATCAATGGCTTGTAAACAGACTCCAGCAGAATACTGAACAAGTCAGCCCCAAATGTGAACTAGACAGAGACATACACTTCCATCTGAACACACCTTTTTTGCCCTGAAGAAAAACCAAACCCAAAAGCACAATAAAACCAATTTAAGAGTATAACTTTTAAATCTGAAAATCTGGAATGTACTGATGTGTCTGCCAAGGATAAAATAAATGCTACTGTAACAGGATGCATCTTGCAACATGTAGTGGGGAGTACTGCTCAAGCCACCTATAAATGCAACAGACTACACAGACTGTTTAAAAGCAGAGTGCATAGCCTAGTAAATACTTCCAACACACAGGCAAAAACATCTGGACACAAGCAGAAAAATGGACACTCCATGTATCTTTTAATCATTAAAGTCACAATATAGATGGAAAAAATGTTTAGATATAACATTAGTTTAGCCTGGAGCATGAATTATTCTGACTGCAGCATAAAAAAATTCAATTACAATAGAGCTAATCCTTGGCAATGTTCCTGAATCCTGGCAATGTCACAGGACGGAGCTGTATCTCATGGGAACTGGGATGAAGAGGCGATGGAGGAACCTTAAGTTTTACACTTGCAACATACAACTAGAAGCATTCAGATTATGGAAGAGTTACTGTACAATGAATTAATGTGCACATTTAATTCTGAGAACATTTTGTACCTTGGCAGCAGGAACTTCTGCCAACCGTATGAAAAGCTTGTTAAGGCCTGCAGTGGGGCTGAAGGAATAAATAAAGTGACTGTCCTAAAAGGAAAAAGGACAAAGTTAATGGCAGGATATGGCTGAAGGATCTGTGTGAGAGGACTCCTAGAACACAACATTTTCACAGTGCATTTTTTTGAAAGAATGTTGTGTATACTGCAAAGAACCTTTGGTGCAACCACTGAGAAAAAAAGAGGACTTCAAAATTGGGCAGAGTGATGCATTTTAATAGATTAAAAAATCCTCAGAGATTAAACATTAGAACTATGAGGCAGATTGTTAAAGAAGTATTTAATAACTTACTTGGGTCAGAAACATGAGAGACTTCGATGAATTTGAGAAGTTGACACAGCTTTAAATTCAGAACTCTCACCAGACTGCCCAAATCCACAGTTCTGAAGGCCCAGAATCACACAGGGGTTCAGGTTGGAGGAGACCTCCCAAGGGCATCTAATCCAACCTCCTGCTCAAACAGGGCCACCTAGGAGCAGGCTGTGCAGCACTATGTACCTGCCTTTTAAGTCAAATTTTTATGGAATCTAGGATGAGCAAGATTTGTGGTTCTTGCCATATACAAATAAAATTAAGTTTCATTTAAAAAACCCACATATAATGGTCAGAAAATGCTTCATCATAGTACTCAAAATACAAATTACAGCACTGAGAGTTCCCAGGCTGCTCCATGAAGAATTTATAAAGTAGTTTTACAGTCAGTTATATGAAAAGACTCACCAAAAATACAGGGAGCTGGAATTTGTCATTTAACACCACGGCTTGTACACTGCATGGCCCACAGAGCCGAGCAGTCACATCTTTACCATGGAAATTTGAATGGAATATGAAGAGAAGAATTCCAGATCCTGAAAGGGAAAAGCAGTCACATCGACTTGAAATGAGATCCATTGTTTAGAACTGCCTACACTGAACCTTTGAAGACAGTTCAGTACAAATGTGTTATATACAAATATTTAAAAACCACATCACATGGTGTATATATAAACCCCCAATGAATTATCAAAGCAACATGCAAAAATCCCATTTGCCAAGCCAGTGGATTTAGAAAACAACTGACTTGATCACTAAATTAAGGTCTTTTGGCAGCAGAAATAATTTTATGTGGCTACTAGAAAGGAATGCAAAATGGAAACAGCAATCCTCAGCACAGTTCACCTCTGTGCCTTTAGGTTTACCTACAGAGAGTTATGGAATTCAGTGTGGCTTGGGTCCAGTTGAGAACAGAAAACGGAGCCCAGTCAATTATAGATCCTTATGAACTGCACCAAAATTCAACAAGCAGCAACTTTAAATACCCACAAATAACTCATTTTAATACATAAAAATTCTATAAAATAGGATACCTATAATCAAGAACTGGAAGACTTACAGTACAGCTCTGAACAACCAGAAAACTGGGCAGACACAGCCACTTTCAGTCTTTGTTTAAGTGGAATATACCAGTCACACTGATTATTACTTCAGGAAGAGACAAGTGTCAGTACCTGATATACTCAATAAAAATTACTCAACTAAGCCAAGCAACAGAGGGTAGTATCTGAATTCCTGAAGGAATGAAGAAACACTCCCAAATGCCTTGGGAATTCGATTTCCAACTTTTTCAAGCTGGAAAAACCCAGTTATTAATGCTGCTTCCTTTTAATAGTAGTATTTCTAGCCTGCATTTGTATGAAGATAGTGCTGTGACTGTACTCCAGAACGTGAGGTACTGTCTACAAAACAAGTAAGCTTTGATTAAGACTTTCCTGAATTATTAATTCTAAGGCAAACCTCTCCTTTCCTATAATGCCTATCACTTAGCTAATGGAAGTCACAACAGGAAGAAGCTGTGCACATGGCTATTAAAAACCAGACACTCTTAAAACCAAGATACACACAAAGCCCACCCAGGATACACTGGAATATAATTGCCCTCCCCATGCTCCATGGTGAGAGCATCCTGCACATGATTTACTGCAATGTTGTACAAAAATTACTTAAAACGCATTGTTCTGCCTTTTTTAAACCAACAAGAGCCCCACCACAAGCACAAGCTCCCTACCTTCTGGCACGTTTTGGGGGGGTTTATAGTGAAAATCTGTGGAGAAGTCTGGCCCTTCACAGAGACGATGGCACGCAATTGGAAAGACTGGCTCCAGCAAAGCAAGGCGAGTTTCAAAGTACTCTCTGATGGCTTTTTCTGCTACTCTGGAGAGCCTGCGAAACCAAACAAGTGAGGCCTGTACTTCACACAGTAAATTATTTTACCAGACACGTAGTGACAGCTAACACAAAAAAAAACCCCAAAACAAAAAGGGTTCCAGACCATCCTTTTAGATTCCTGATTTTCAGGAGTGAATGCCTTTATCACTAGCATTTATACAGAGGTGCTTTATTACTAAAATATTTTATCAGCCATCTGTGAAATTCATCTAGCAGATCCACAAAAATAAAGTGGTAAGAAAAATGCATTGCAGCAGATTATAAAAAAATTCCAACTAGCCACATATTTTGCAGGCTTTTTAAGTAGAAAGTTATCCCTGAAACATCAATTCGTATCTGGTGGCTTTCCCTAGCCCAGCTTATTTATCAAGCTGACTGCAAGTGCAACATAAAAATTAGTTCCTGTATAATTTTACTGGCAATACTACTGGAAAAATGCAGTTCCCAGTTAAACTGTACGAGTAACACAGTGAAGTAGCAACACTGCCATTAAATAGCCAAATTGGGCTTTCTTGTCTGTTTTATTCAGGGGGTGGGGAAGTGGGGGCAGTGAGCAGCCCAGCCTGCAAAGGGAGACCAGGTTAACCAACACCTTTGCATGCAGGTTACTCAGCCAGCCCCTTCAGAAAGCTCTTCTGTCAGGAACGGGTTTCAAATGCTTGTGCATGGCAAAGGGCCTGATTCCTGCAGCCTTACAGCTTTGTCAGTTGTTATTCAGAGCACACTTCCCTGCCTTGCTAGCCAAGATTATCATCTGCAGAAACTAAAACTTAAAGTGTTTCACTGGAAAGAAACCCCAGGAATTGCCATGGCAAAGCGAGCCCAGAAGCCCATCTAGCCTAGTTTCCAGATGCTTGACAAAGCCGCATTAAATATGGGAAATTAAACAGTCATCTTTTTTTGGTACACTGTCCTATTTTCCAGCAATCTGATTTAGAGGTATCCAAAACTAGAGACTGTGGCCAAATCACATCTCCTTAGATCTACTTAATCTGTTCTAAAATCCCATGCATTTGTGACCACAGCATTCTGCAACACGATCCATAATTCAGTTTTTCTGTGCAAAAATATTCCTCCACTTCAAACCTATCACTAAATAATTTACTAGGATGGCCCACAGAACCTGTCTTGTGGCTTTGTGTTATTTTCTGTTGTTTTCTGATTTAGATTTTGGCCTTTCAATCATTTTACTTTCAGCTCCACTACTACTGTATTATCCTCCTTTCTGACTGACAAAAAGGACTGAATTGTTATTTCCAGGTAATGAAGTCTACAAGTTTCCTCAATTAGCATGAGCTGTTTTACTCCCTCTGTAGTTCATGTTACCACAGTAATACCCCATGGACAGCACTTTGCAATTATCAATATTTAATTACAACTGCCACTTCACTGGCAAAATTACATGATCAAGATCCTGCAAAATTCATTCTTCAGATCAGACAAAACTGAAGGTGGAAGATGTTAAATAGGAAACAAACTGAAGAACGCATCAAATAGTGAAGGAGTGACAAAGTTTCAATAAACTGAACAGCAGGTACCACATCCCTTATCTGCATGCTTTCTGTTGCCTTCAAAACCTTAACTCACAAGTCATGATTTTCTCCCCTGGGGAAGAATCAGCATACTCCATTTATCCACTTCAGCTGCCCCTGCTCACTTCAAAAGGTTTTCTGTGTTTGAAAAATTATTATTAGTTTTTATGCTTTTGGCACCTTTTTTTTCCCATTTAGCCTCATACAGGAAGAAGACATTTCTTATAGTGTTCATCTGCTCAGGTCAGAATGTTGATGCAGTCATTTACAATAGCTCAGACAAGCTTTTACAGTGCATTAAAAACACTGGCATCACAATACTTTCCTCCCAGTACGAAACTGGATCCAACATGCTACTTCAGCAAAAATCAGTAGTCCAAAGTCTAGCTGGGAGTCACCCAGCTGGAAAGCAGGTAGGCAGAAAATGACCTGGTGAACACAAGGCTGAACCTGAACCAGCAGTGTGCTCTTGCTGCAAAGGTGGCCCGTGGCACTGGGATGCACCAGGCAGGGCATGTCAGCAGGTCAAAGGACAGGATCCTTCCCCCTAACTCGGCACTGGGGAGATCATGCCCGGAGTGCTATGCTTGGACTACAAACTACTTGATAGATTATCTCATTACATAGATGAATCACTAGGATTAAATCATCATGAAACAAGAAAAGGATCTTGCACTGAGACTGCTCTTCCAGCACTAACTATGCATTCATGGCAAAATCTCACCTGTTGCAGAAGTCCTTATGATTTTCTGCCCTGATGCCTTATCAGTATTCCTCCAAATGGGTATTTAAAGAGCTTGCTCCTTCTCTTTGTCTCAGTTTAGCTCAGTATATTTTTACATGACCATATGACATGAACACTTCATATATCACATACACTGCACTGCTTTTCAGTCATTCTGCTGCATGATAAAGATTTTTATTTCCATCATCTACTGACATGACAGCTTTATCCCTGGCACTCTGAGCTCACAGCTGATGTTTAACACCTCAGCTATCTGCACTGACTTTTCAGTGGTTTTGTTTGATGTTCTTTTGTCTGATTTTCCCCTAGGCTTTCTAGCAAGGTATTTTATTTGGCATGCCCTACTAAGAGTTTACATTCAACTGTCCAGTGCTTACACACTTTTTAGTTTTCACGATTGCTGTATTTCTAGTTTAAGGAATCGCTCACTTCCAGTAAACACTTTTTTCTCCTTTCCATCTTTTTAATTAAAGTGTTTGAGCAAGTGTATGCTAATTCTGGTACCTCACATAATTTTAATTTCACATGATTTCTTAGTTAGCTTTCTGCCCAAATCAAATCTGTTTTCTCTCCTGAAATTTCCCCCTCCTCCCCCAGACTTAAACCAAAATTATGATGCAAACTTCCAAGCAGTTTACTCACATTTCCAAATGGCTCTTGAGCTGTTCATATACCAGTGTGTTATTACATTGTTTAGCAAAATGCATGGCACTGTTCTGATGCTTTGACAAGATGTTGCAGTCTGCTCCGCTCTCAATCATAAGCCGCACTATATCGGAATTCCCTCTTTTACAAGCCTGTGTACAAAGGGAGAAGGTGGAAGGATGGAAAACAATGACAAATCCCCATTAGAACAGAGCATAGCATGAGAGTAAGCAGAACTGCAGAAATGAATTCAAATCCAAAATCAGTTACAATTCAGAAGACAAGTTTAGGTAGTTGGCCTGTGAGTGGTAACACAACTGGAAACTCAGCAACACTCTCCATAAATACTTCATCCAGGCAACATTACACACCCGATCCCACAGAAGCAGAAACACTCAGGATTACCAAGTGGACATAATTAGAAAAAAAAAAGACATACAAAGCAAATACAAAAACTTCTGTGAAAACATCTAATCTGCTGGAGTTCCTAACTGTAAATTTCCTTGGAATTGTTTACCTGAACAAATACGTTTCTGTCTGAATGACTAAAGTAGCACTTCCAAGTGCCTGTTTCTAGGCATGTCAGTTCAAACGGTATTTTGGGTGTGCAGTAAATGATTTAATAGAATTTGCCCCAGACTATTACTTAGCTACATTAGACAGTCACTGTTATTCACTGCTTAAGTGTCCAAGGCTGTTCACTGTTACTTACACCAAGAATTTCAGGACATGTTGCCAAAGACTTGACAGAAGTACAGGAAAATCTAAAAAAAGTGTTACTTTGAAGAATGCAAACACAAGCTCTTGGTCACTTGTTTTCAAACACTTCACTCAGATAAATCAGGGAAAGGCACAAGAGATAAAACTTTCTATCTTCATAAGCCCTTTCAGAAGCTCACTTCTGAAATTTTTTTCCACTCTGAACTTCTACCTGTGCCTTCTATCAATAATCTTCAATAAATAAACCAACCCACCTGCCTTCCTCAAACCAAAAAACCCACACCACCAGAAATTAAGTGCCAAGACTTTTTTTTTCCCCCCTCTCTTAAAAAGTATGATCCAACTCCTCAGGTTAAATAAGAGTGACTTAATAAACACATAGACGTGATTATCCACACAGGGCTAAACTTGTTCCAGTAAGTTACTGGAAATGAAGATACTATTCCTTGTATGGCAAAACAAATATCCAGAGTAAGTCACTGTAGGCTGCCAATTAGAAAGTATGTACAGCTGTGCATCAAATACTAATGAAACCTTTAAAAACAATGAAGGGCAAAACTGAGGTTCATGGAGGCAGCCGAATTATGGAGAGATTTTGGACTGAAGTGGCTGAGGAAACCACAAGTGTGATGTTTTCTTTAGAGAAAATGTGAAATCCCCACACTTGTTAAGCCTTGAGGGTAGAAGAGAAACAGTATCACAATGTCTGGGCAAAGCTTTTTTTACTCTTCTGCAAACAAACTGCGTGAACAGCCTACATATAAATACAGCAAGTTTATCCAAAGGGGAACTTTGGCGGAATCATCTGATATAAAGAAAAAAATATTAAGAGCACAGACTGTTTCAAGAGTCTTAGAATTTTCCCATTACAACAAAACTGAAAAAAAAAAAAGAAAAAAGAAAAAATCCTTTGTAATGGGGAGCAAAGGTGCAGAACAGACAGTGGGAAGGAGACTGCAAACTGGCTATTTTACTTCTGGCCTGCAATGAAATGACAAAAGACAATCACAGCAAAACGCAAGGAAAAGATTTTCCCTTCTGGAATTCTCCTCTGCCTGCTGACAACCTTGTTATCTCAAGTCTGCACTTCTTTGAGTCAAACAACAGAAGAGGATGATGAATCACAGTTAGCACTGCATGATGGCAGCATCTGCATTTATTGTTTAGATATTATAGAACTTTACAAGAAATGGATTAAAACACTGCTTAGAGTAACTATGAGTAGTATTTTTATTTCAAATGTAGTATGTGTTCCCTAATGAACTCTACAAATATGTTTTAATGCTTTATGAGTTTGCCAAAAGTATTTACTATTAAACTGTGTCAGTACAAACACTGAATTTACCTTCATTAAAGCAGTTTCACCGCTGCTCTGCCGTGTGTTCACATATGCCCCAGCTTCCAGAAGAATAGCTACTGTTGTTAAAAAATTCTGAAAATTA
>VXBX01007999.1:383338-460068 GCA_013400415.1 Scytalopus superciliaris | reverse complement strand
AAACTTATTGTTTTAAAAAATTTTAAAAAAAAAAAAAAAAAAAAAAAAATCAACCCAAAACCACAAGACAAGTAAAAATATTCTGCGTTTGTTTCACAATATAAAATGACATTTACTTAAAATCCATCTCTAAAATTCAAAACGTAAGTCATGACACAATTAACCCTGTTCTCTCCCATGGCTAATAAAGGGCAATTCAGACTCCTGCAAGTAGATAGCTGTAAGTATTTACAATTCTCACTATTTTCTAAACCTTGCAAGATGAATGTCACAGGAAGAAAGCAGTGTGTTTGCATTAGTCACCAAACTGGAAACAAGCTCCCTTTTAGCCTCTATATACTGTATGTGGGAAAGCACATGAAGCAATCTGAACAGAGAAGCTAACCCATGGAACTCCAACTTACTATTAGTTTAGCTGGTCTTAGTTGGAGAAGACCTTGCCTCTGTGTTCGTTGCCCAACTTTTCAATATAAACCCTGCTTAATCAGAGATCCCCAGTTTGGATCCTGTGTAGCTGGAGATCATAACAAGCAATTCTAACACAGGAACTTCAACCCCCATAACAGACACAAACTCAGAGAAATTCTTTGCCTCCACTTTTCCTTCTATGATATTCTCTACTCGGGGTAAGGTTTGTGATCAGAACTTATTTACACTACAGTAACCACAGCTGCCGAACTATGCATTTAAGGTCACACTGCTGTATCTTGCTAACTGCTTCTAGGCATCAGTGAAAGGACAAAATTAAACACAAGAGCCAAGAACCACAAATATGACAATAGCCAGGCCAACCTTTTCAGCTGCATGTATCAATGCAGTTGTGCCATTTTTCTGTCTGCCATTAACTTTAGCTCCCTTCCTGATTAGGATGCGGAGCAGGTCATCGTGCCCGCCAGCAGCAGCAAGCATTACCAAGGTCATTCCACTCGAGTCCTGTAACAACAAACACTGCCATTAAAGAAAACAATAGTAAAATAATCAAATACTTCGAGACACATCAAAGCTGCAAGACAAGCACTGCAAGTGTGTCAACAGGTTTCACAAGGACTTCCCTTCCTGGCAGAAGAATTCTCATACACATGGCTGCCAGATACCAACAAACTATCACCTCCCACTTGGCTGGTCCAGAGGTCTCAGTCTGAGCTCCATAATCTGCAAAATCCAGAACATTCTGCACACCAGAACAAGAAGGAGGAAAACCAGAATGAACAAGGAAGAAAGGCAGTAAGGTATTTATTTGAGGGTGGGGAATACAGCAAGACAGTAGGGTATAAACATTAGCAGCCACTAGAGAGAAACCATGGCTCAAATCAGTTGCTACCACTACAGAGTTCCTTGATTTTATCAGATTATAAGTGCCAAGACACTTCTGTGAGTGGCCAATCTCCTCAGTCCTGCATTTTCCACCAGACATTACAATTCAAAGAACACATGCTTGTCTGAGTAGTTCATTTGGCATCTTTTCTACTATGCTGCAGAAGCCTTAGCATAATGTAGCAGTCTCAAAATGCTACACAATACAACTACACAACATCACCAGGGAAAATACTGGTATCAGAAATTTTAATACTAAAAAATGGAACCACAGTACTATTTAACAGGAAAACAGATCCTTGAAAGGAAACTCAGTGGGAACACAGCTGATGACAAACTGGCAGGAAACTAAGTATGGAATGAAGTGGCCTCAGTGTGTCAGAACTTTCAGGTTTTGGGGGGATTTTTAGATTTTTTTTTTCCCCCCCATGTACAATGCTTTACACATTTTAGTCACTTGACCTAACGGTTATCATTCCTTATAGCATGCAAAGTTCCACACTTAATATTCAGTTAAACACAGCACGCAAATTGGCTGCAAATCCAGCTACTGGGATCATTCTAACAAACTTGATTTTTTTCTTTGGAAGACATGGATAACAAATATTGAAGCCTCTAAGTCTGTACTCCCTGTTTTCACCTTCTGCTTTTTTACCAAGGTGAGACAGAAAGCTGCTACAATGCAAGATGGGGAAACTTTTCAAATACATCAAAATTTGGAGTCTTCTCTCCTACTCCCTTCCAACACTTCTATTGCAGAAAAATTACCTCTTGATCCAGATTATATTCTGCATTTGAAGAAAGTGCCATTTTCACTGTCATGTAATCTCCACTTTTAACAGCATCCCTCAGGAGAGCTAGAAAATAAATTCAATGCAGTTATAGCATATTTCCCTTAAAAATGCCAGCTAAGAAATACCTCTTCCTCCCAGCAAATACTCACTATTTGATATCGGCTCTGTTGATACATGATTCTCATCTTCTCCATCAAGATGCTTCTGAAATTCCTCTAGTGTCAGCCATTCTAACTGCATGTCCATACCCAAACTCAGGACTTGCTGCTTGCCATCTATCATGTATTTGATTTTATGGAAGGAAAAAAAATAAGTAATAAATAACATATATTTCCAAACCATTGACTCCTTGCCATTGCTTCAATGATCAGCAGCTTAACCCGTTAGTACTGCTTCTCATTCAGTTGTGATTATCAAAGGTGGAGTTACCTTGTTTTCCTCAGTTCATCCTCACCAAAGTAGTGAAGGAATTTATCCTGAATAAAGTAATCCCAGTTTTACTGAGATCATGAGCAGTAACACTTACATCCCATTTTACTATGAAGAATAGAAATACAACCTAGACATTTTTCTTTGTGTATCACATCATTCAGTTCTGGTGATATTTGAAGGGTTGTATACCTAATCCTTGGGGCTAAAGCAGGAGACAAGAAATTTGCCTGATGGAAACCTCTGCTAGTTTTTCTAACTATAACAAGTGTATATGCATAGTATTATCAGAACACTTCTGAAAATAGCCAGTAGTTGGATGAATTCCTCTTAAAAAAAAAAATTACCATGACATGCCACAGAAGCATAGTTGTCAAAATTAAATTAAAAAGGGCAAAACCTTGACTTGTCTACAAAAACTTCAGACTTCTATATACTTCCATGCTTCCTACATGAAGCCTGTATTAACATTCTCATGAAGCATATTTTAACAAAGCCACTAAACAGAAGACTTTTTTTTCATAAAATGAAAGCAGAATTCCTTGTTTCTGGTGTGTATGTGTTATAAAACTATACAATATCTGTCCTTGTAGAAGCAAGAGGAGAATGTCTTGAAGTGTTGTTCCCTTCTAAGAAATTAGCACTTACTTTTTAGGCTCTTCTGTTCCTTCCTACATTTTTCTTCTTTTTCACACTCTTTTTTTTGAGATTTTTCTTTAATTTCTGTTTTCTTTACTTCTTTCTCCTGATATTGAGAACAAATCAAATTTCAGTGGTACAGAAAAAATGGAAATTAAACTTATTTAACCACTTCAACAACAAAATATATTTACAATTAATACTACTGAAACCTGTATGCAACAGACTTGTGGACATGCCTAAGAAAATAATGAAACAGGTGAGTCAGGAGTTAAGTCTGTGAAGACTTCTTCCCTAAGAGGTGTTATTTCCAGCAAGAAACAAATTCATATTTTTACTGCATCACAGCCATTTAAGTTCCTTTATGGCATGAGGTCTAGATATGACAAAAACAGCATTTTGAAGGAAATTCAAAATTATGAACTTTCCATTTGTTCCAAATACTGAACCTGAACAGAATGTAATTATTTCAAAGTATTTAACAATTTTGTGCTACCATAGTCAGAGCAGTTATGGCAGCACTGACTTGAACCTCAACTGAGAAAACTTGCCATTTGGACACAAAAGGTTCCAAGTTTTCCAATTTACACATACAGAATGTCATAGCAACAGTAATTTGTGAAATGGATACTCAGAAAACACCCAAACTCATGATATCCACTGATGTTTGACCTTAGCAATACCAAACATCACAGAAAAAATATATTGTAGACGTTGACATATCATCAAATTTGCCAAAACAGAACTCAACTGCCTCTACTGAAGTTTGCCTTTCTCCTCCTGCAATCATCTCTCTCCACTCAGACAGCAACTCAACTGCAGAGCAGGTAGGACAAGGCTCCTCAGCTTGGCTTTGTAACAGCCTCCAGCAGTAACCTGGCATATGCAACAGCACTGGCTTTCTGAAAAACTGCCCCAAAGATGTCCTCACAAGAACTACAGACTAAATTTACCATTAAATGCTACCACTTCTCTGACAGAGCAAAAACCTTAATTAAAGTACATTAGTTTGATGTATCATAACGTATTGGCAGAGCTGAGACATCTCATTGTCCTTCTCACCCCTTCCCTTTCCTCCACAAAGCCTCAGCTTCCGAGCACTGACGTGACCAGCAACACAGACAACTGTTAATCCTGGCAGGTGCTCAGAATTTAGGCAGAAACCCATAACTTACAAAAGGGACTACCAGGTATTTGCTAGAGTGGGGCTGGTAAAATCAGTAATCCTGAATTCTATTCCAGATTTCTAATACTGATCAGATGCACAACATACACATTTATTCCTGGAGGTAAATCAAATGCTGGCCATGAGCAAACTGACTTTCATCTGCTGTTTATGATTTATTCACGTTTAGGGTGACAGGATTTAATACTACTGGTAAATAGAAAAGAATTCCAAAAATTGATCTGACTATTGTCTCTCTCTTACAAATCCTATAGCCTCGAACTGTAAGTAAAATACTTGGGTAATAAAGGGCCATACCATTTCAGGTAATTAAATAACCTTCTGAAACTGGGCTACACCTCATAGTAATTGCTTGTTTTCACAAGCTTTCACCACCAAGATCCTGCAAAAACACTATTCTGCGTAGCTCTAATCTGAACTTACTTATATTAAAGGTGGCCTACTCCATACACACAATCACAAGCAGGGGACCACTGGTGAACCTACAGAAGAAAATTCCCACCACAGAACTATGGCCTCAGAAGAGGAGTATAATCCTGTAAGTATCAAGGTGTTTTGGCTGCAATCCTCTTAAATCAGAACAAGGTTTCTCTGAGCTGCCCTTTTATGAACTGCAAACCGTATTAGCACAGTCTGAAGCAGCTGCAACAAATTACATTCCCAGAAACAGACAAAAAATTTTAGTTTTGCCATCAAATTTTTTTCTTTACAATACTGTTTTTCTTAAAACATTACTGTAATATATAAGGAAAAATAAATAGTACTGTACGTCTTTAGCTCATTTCTTACAACAGGTAAAGCACTTCTAATTAATATGTAACCATGTGATGAAACTAAGCATTTTCTGTAAGCACTCCAAGAATTCTGACATGACAAGACTGCTGCACAATTATCTGGGAGAGCTGGTTTTAGAAGTGATTTCAGCAGTCCAGTTCTGAGGAAGGTGCTACTGCATGTAAAGTATAATGGAATGGCCGGCACCTGAGAGAGATTAAGTGTGTGTTTCAGCTCAGAAGTGCACTTCATTGTGCAGTGTTGGATGGATGGATGGCTGCTCAAGACTGCATGTCTTACTACACAAGTAGAAAAAAGTGAAACTGAAGCAACTGTTGAAGGGAGGCAGGAACAAAGCTAAAAACAACAGCATGCTTTGGAAGAACAGAAGATTTCATTCTAAGAACACAGGAGAAATTTACCCTTTCACACTTAAATATACCTTCTCTCCTAAAGCATTCCCTCTTTACAGTGTTCAGAACCCAGAAATTCTCCAGTCTCTCTTGTGCATTGTGCAGAGGGTGTCCCTTTAGCTTCATGCACCTTTCCAAACTGTACTTCTCTCTTTGCCATCCTGAACAGGCACTGTTCGAGGTATCTGTACCTCAAAGTCCATTGCATTTATTCCCAACTCCCACTCTAATAGCTTAACATTGCTTACCTCCCCAGGTGAATCAGTGGTCTTGCACACCCTTTCATCAGCACTCAATTTCAAACCCTTCTGCACCGGTGAAGGAGCAGGTGACACTTTCTCCAACTCTCCTGGTACTTTTTCTTGACCTGTTCGCTTTTTGTCTGTGCCTTTCTTCTCTGAATTAGTATCCTGAATTTCCATTTTTTCACCTTCCTCTTTATAGTCTTCTTTCTGCGTTTTTTTCTTATTTCTTTTAACCTTAACATCAATACTATCGTCTTCATTACTTGCTGATCCATCAGGATGCCTATCAGCAACGGCGTCTTTTCCATCAATTTCTTGTTCCAGTCTCTCTTCTCCAATTATCACCTTTTGCTTCTCATCTTTGTTTTCAGAGTTATCTTTATCAGTTCCTTGAGAAAGCATATCATCTACAGTTCCTGATTCTGAGTCAATCTCAACATCTCCGTGCCTCTCCCTCAGCGATCTTCTACATTCTTTATAATCTTCTTTAACTTTTACCTTTACATCTTTAACTTCCTTCTTCTTCTTGGTTTCTTTAGTATCTTCTTTCCTTTGCTTCTTTGGGTCCCTTGAGTCCTCCTTGGATTCTGAAGTCCTTTTTTTTGGTTTTGAATCTAAAACCAAAGTATCTGAGGAATTTTCACATTCTGTTCTGGGTTTTTCTTTGACTTTTGCTGACTTAGATTTTTTCTTTTTCAGGTCATCTGGACTTCTATCCTCTACATCTTTTGACTTCTTCTTTTTCTTCCTTGGTGAAACATCATCTTTTGTTTCACTTTGACAGTCATTGTCAGATTCTGCTTCAAATATATCATCGTTTAGAGACAGTTTCTAAAAGGTAAAGAAAAAAAAAATTTCTTTCCCCAATAAACTATCATTTTGGTGCAAAGTATACAAAAATGGTAGCAGTCATGCTTGGGAAAAGTACACTTTTAAGCCATTTAATCTTTTGGTCACTGCCAAGATCATTCCTCATTGCCAGATTGCAAAGTCTGTAAATACAATTCTAGCTTACTTGACTAAATTACAATACTAAGTGCCTGGATGAGAATGAACACATAAACAAGTCAAGTAAACCAACTATACATTCAACAACCAGATTCCAGAACAGAACTAAATCTGAGCTATTTTACACTGAAAATATCTAATCTGATCCTGCAAAATTTACCTATAAGTCTCCCAGAAGCAAGTTACTAGTTTTCAGAAAATATCCTTATACTTCTTTTTCAAACTGACTGAGCTGCTAAAAAGGAAAAAAGAAAAAGCCATATGTACCTTCTTGCAACTGATTGTTCTGTATTCCTCTCTTACCAAACTTGGTGAGAACGCAAAAATTCATCGATCTGCTACAGAAAGCAGAAGGGTGACTGGAGCAGTGTGCCCAGCTTCACTGACAAGATAATATGCATGAGGGTAGGGAAAAAGGCTTATTTATGTTGTCAAAAACAAACTAGAATGGCCATACATCCCTTATACAGTCCCATTAAAAATGGAAATTAAGTTTGGATGGATTCAGAGTATACAAGCTAACTAGTCAGTTAACAAAAATCTCTACCAGAGAAGAGCAACGACAGTAAGTTTCACAAGAAACAAAGCAGTTTTAGATGAGAGAGATTCCCTAAGTCTTCTTAATTCCACATTCCAAATGTCTTTCCTTCTCTGTCCTGCCATTAGCAGAGCCCAGACAGTGAATACATCTTCAGTGTAACATACTGAAAGGCAAAACACACCTGTATGTCTTTTTTAATAGGTTTAGGCTTATTATCCACAATTTTTTTTCTGAATTCAAGCAGCACTTCTTTGCAGTCTTCCAAATGAACCTCTGGTTCCCAGGTATCATCATCAGAGGTATATCCTTTCCACCGTACTTTATAGAGAACTTTACCCTGTAAGAAAAACCCACAACATTTAATACAATACAGCATAGTACTGCATCAGCTACTCAATTCCTGGGGATCTCCATGGATGTATCATCTTGTATATAGAGAAATCCATACGATGGGATAATGATGGGATAAGAATTCCCAGAATTATTTCCATCTCCATCATATACTTAACTAAGAAGGTTGTAAAGTGTTTCTGTAGTGGGAGCGATTTTATCCAAAATACTTGTAATATCTAACATTTGTTCAGAACCACAGCTATAATGTACAAATCATAAATTCCTGGTCATTTTATCGAAATGGATTTTCTGACATTTAAAAAAAAGTTTTAATATTTATTCTATATATATTTCAAGCTTGAATTACTTTCCTTTGCTGATGAACTTGATATAAAACTAAGATTTCTAGTGAATTAACACCATTCACCTCATTCCATATTGGAATTTACAATTTATGTTATATTTGTAGTCAATTCCCCTTCTGATAAACTGAAATGTCAACAATTAGGAAAATAACCAAACAAACCAGGAATAAGATCAAGTTAAACCGAGACAAAAATCTGAGGGTGTGCATCTCAGTGGAGTTAATTACAAATATTTTGGTAAAAGATAACATACAAAAAGCCAAGACCAATTGTTTCAACAGTATTTAACTTCACCAAGGAATAAAATTGCACCTTTTAGTCTCCATGTAGTTTTTTCTACTAGATTAGAAAGGTTTTACCCATAAAAAGAAATTTATTAGTAAATGTACAGAGGAAAGCATCTTTGAAGAGGCAAAACAGTAGTATCCCTTTCTTTCAAACATGGACTGATAATGCTCTGAAAGACCTTACAGTGCTAACCAAGTCTGAAGAAAGGAAGATTCAAAAGAACTGCCACTTGGCTCTTATTAATAAATGTGTATCTGTATATTCTCTGCTCGTTTCCGCTGTCTCTCTCATCATTTCACTGTGCACCTCTGAGAAGGATCTGACTCTGTCCCTTCTGCATTCTCCCAGTAATTAGAGATAGATACCACTACGATCTTCCTTGATTCTTCTCTTTTTATGACAAAGCAAATGCAGCTCTCAGCCCTCTAACTGTTTTCATAGCCCTTCTCTCTAGTATGTCCATGTCTCTTCCGTCCTGGGGTGCTCAGAACTTGACACGGTACTCCAGGTGCACTGATTAGAGAGGAAGAAGCATCTCCCTTGATCTTCTGGCTACACTCTCGGTTGCTGCTGGCCTTCTCTGCTGCAAGAACCGCTGACTCATGTTCAACTTACTTGTCTGTAGGTATTCCTAGCTCCTTGCCAGCAATTCTTCTTCCTAGCCAGCTGCACTCTCACCTCTGGCCCTGGGGCACAGGGTTATTCATTTCAGATGCAGAACTTCTGTTAGCTGCAGACTTACTGTTACATCCTTGCAACTCAGATATAAAATGAGGTAGAAGTCCTTTTCAATTAACTGAGAAAGCTGGATAAAATGAAGTTTAATGGAAACACAAGGCTATTTGGCTGTTGAATGACTCTACATCCCCTACATGGAGAGTGATACAAAAATGCATGTAAAATGAAGACAGGAGATTATCACACTAAAGATACACAGGCAGCCTCACACTCACTTGGCAACATTATTTTACTCAATTATCTTTTTCCTCTTTCACTTAGAAATAATAGAACACTTCTAAGCATTTTTATACTGCTGTAGCTTCTATGAGAACTAGTGCTGGGCTAGAACCAACTCCTCTGGAAAGGGATACCACCATGTCATTAAACAGCAGAGCTAAGATTACCCACTTCCACTGGGGAACATCACAATTTGCTCGGGAGCCTGCTGTTTTAGTGCAACTGTGGTGCAGTATGAAAGGCTTTCTAGAAATACTGAGAGAATACATGTCCAAACTTTCATTGCGTGTTCTCTTAAGCAGGACATGTTAATGTTTTATTGAACCACAGGTCTAACTCCCCAGCCCAAGCCCATCCCAGGAGTGCTGTCTCTCATGCCACCACTACTTCCAGGTCCAGCAAGACCAGGACTGTGACTGAAAAGAGCTGCTCTGTGTGGTGCTCTCTGGCTCCCACGCTTCTCACTGTGACACAGGAACACACTGATGCTGTGTTGGACAGTGGCCAACCCAGTCTATCTGCCTGGATTTTGTGTGACTTGGGAATCTGCAAGCTCAGAACCACTACTCTAAAGCAGCCTACATAATACACACTCCACCAAAGGGTAATACACAGCTTTTCCCAGGCATTTTGGAAATGAGAATTACTGCCTTGCCCCGTGTTCTGAAGCCCAGGGACACGGGCCCCACTGCAGAGCAATGGGGAGGGCACCTGATGGATTTGGAGCCCCAACCAGCACCCGCTGGGCACACACACAGAGCGAAGCTCATTGCACTGACAGGCTGCTTGGAAGAGGAGGGAAGAAAGACACCCTTTCACCAGCACACACCAATGACATTTTCAAGAGATGGTACTTGATGCATTCCAGGGCTCTCCAAAAGCCTCTGGAATGATATGCCTCACCACCACCTAAACCTACAGATTTTAGGTTCCATCACTGGGAGGGAAAGATTAAAGAAAAAAGAAGGAAAAAAGGAATCCTCTTGTTATCAAGCCTGACTTATGCTGACCAACACTTCGTACAGGCAAAGCTATAAATACCGTATTATCCCAAAAGCATAACGTTCTTAAGCCATCAACATATTTCAGCCAAGGCACGTCACACATTTCATAAAAAAAATACCTACGAAATTACTGATCTGAAGGTTCTCCAACCTAAGGGTTACAAACTGCTATAATGTTTTACACGGAACAGGCAGAATTTTATAACGCCATGTACCTGACAGAAGACTAAAATAAAATAGCTTAAATAATTTTTTTTTTAAAACACAAAATGGTAAAAAATCCCCCACCTACGTTAATGACTTTTTCTATGTGAGGTTCAGGACACTTTTTAGGACCTTCAACCAGCGTAGGCTGCTTTGGAAGAAAGCAGAGTATGTCTGGCGTTTCAGTTAAACCATGTGCAGCCCAGCGCGGGCAGGTATTTGGGGAGGAGGGAGTGTCCCTTGGGCGGGGCCCGGCCGAGCAGGGCCCGACACGGCTGGGCAGGCCCCGCTCCCCCCGGCCCGCGCCGGGCACCTCCCCTCACAGCGCCGCGCCGCGGCCCGGCCGACACGGCTAGGGCAGCCCAACACCGCACACAGGGATGGAAAACCGAGCTCAGCACCAACACAGCGGGCTACGCACACGGGCGGGCTGAACCCGGAGCGAAGGGCAAAAAGCTGCCGCGCAACGCAGACTACAATTTCGGATCACGGCAACAACGGGGCCGCTGCTTTCGCCCCGGCGCTGGAGACCCGCGCACTCACCCCCTCNCTGAGGGAGCGGCCGGCGGGGCCCGCCCCGCCCGCCCGAGGTAGGGCCAGAGCCGGGGCGGGTATGGCATCGGCTCTGCTGGGGCAGCGCTGGGGCGTCCGGGGTCATAAACGTGCCCATTAGCGGGAATGCTCGCCTGCCACACATACCCGCGGGTCACGTGTTGTTGCAGAAGTCACGGCTGTAGTGAGGGGCCAGCGCCTCCTTGCTAAGGTGACTCCAGTGATGCAGAGACTGAGCAGCAGGTTTGGGAGGTGGTTTATCTCATGAAAGAGTTCTTAAGGAAGCCCTGTCCAGGCTGTGCTCGAACAGAGAGTGTAGTACAAATATTTCCGTTGTGTTTTTGCTAAAAAGATCCACTATCATACACACATGAAACAGAAGGACATCGGGGTGTCCCTCCTGGCAACTCCCCCTGCAAGCTCAACTCATTCCTCCTAACAAAACTCACTTACCTGTTCACAAATTGACTTAGGATCAATAAGAAAAGCAGTGCATGAGAAAAATAACTGTTCTGCTGTTTGCATTTCAAGGCACACTGTGGGAATTACAAAACCATCCGACTGAAAACATTGATATGCAATGAAGATACTTATTAGTTCTTTGTTAATGACACTCTTGTATCTGCCAGAACATCTGCCATATTTAACTGAAATGCTGCATTACTGTGGCATGTACTGTATTTTCTTTACTGTGCCACTGAAGTTCATAAAATTTTAGCAGAAATCAAAATGAAGATATTATAAAAACCACTTTATAATGCGCAATGAACCAGAGATTAATGTAAAAAACCGAAATATTAAGGTATTTTAAACAGTTATAGGCAAATAAAATACTACATATATGTAAAATCAAGACTTATTAACTGTAAGACCCTTTGTTTCCACACCTTAAAGTCTGACTGTGAAAATCATTATTCAGTCATAAGATCAAATGTTCTCACTTTAAAAATTCTATGTGTAACTGCAAAGAAAGCTAACTCTATTTTCTGAAAGGATTATGTGATTAAATATTTTATGTAGAAAGGTAGTTTATGTTAGATAAAATTGATACTTCTTGGTAGGAGAACTCCAGTCTTTCCCAAGTTCAAGTTGATAGCAAATAGATGGGAATTGCCTTCTTACAGACTCTGTTGCTTTCTTCATCAACACAAAAGCCCAGTGAACACCACTGTGTGTAGAAATGAAGTTTTATTATAATAAAATCTTGTAAATCCACAAAAGGAGCAAGAAGAAAACAACTTGTTCTAACGGTATTCCACTACACATACAGAGCAATAGCACATACTAATAGGAAATATAATACACTGTATTGCTTTCTAATAACAGAAAATTGTTTGCTGAGTGAATGCCTTTTCTAGTAAGAAAATTTTAATTAAACGATCAACATCAAACTTCAAGATTTTTCCCAACTACAGACTGAGATTCCAAGAGCCATCCTATGGAATAAACAAAGATATTGATAAGCCAAAAAGTCAGAACACTGAAAATGTATTTGGCAAGAACAAACTAGACTTAGGAGAATTACTTGAATATTTTTTAAAAAGCTTACACAAAGATAAAATTTGAAATCCACATAATAAGTTTAGGTGAGTCAAATATTAAACTTCAAAAGCCTTTGATATTCCAGCAAATGTCTGTAAGTGACCTGGAATGTTGCAGTGAGCTTACCTTGCAAAAAACCATGGTGGTCTCCCACAATACCCTTCTCTCTAAATTGGAGTGCTGGATTTAATGGGTGGACTGTTAGATGGATCACAAATTGGTTGGATAGTCACATCCAAAGGGTGGTGGTCAATGGCTCAGAGTCCCAGTGGACATTAGTGACGAGTGATGTCCCTCAGGGGTCCATACTGAGAGCAGTGTTATTTAACGTCTTCATTGATGATATAGATGAAGGGATCGAGTGCACCCTCACCAGGTTTTCAGATGACACCAAGCTGAGGGGTGTGTCTGACACTCCTGAAGGACCGGATGCCATCCAGAGGGACCTGGACAAGCTCAAGAAATGGGCCCATGGGAATCTCCTGAGGTTTAACGAGACTAAGTGACAGGTGTTGCACCTGGGTCAGGGCAATCACAGAGTATCAGTACAGGCTGAGGGATGAACAGAACAAGAGCAGCCGTGGTGAGAAGGATTTGGGGTTGCTGGTGGATGAGAGGCTGGGCATGACCCATCACTGTGCACTCACAGCCCAGAAAGCCAGTTGTGTCCTGGGCTGCATCCAAAGCAGCGAGGCCAGCAGGGCAAGGGAGGGGATTCTGCCCCTCTGCTCTGCTCTGGTGAGACCCCACCCGGAGCGCTGCACCCAGCTCTGGGGTGCCCAGCACAGGAAGGACATCGACCTGTTGGAGAGTCCAGAGGAGGCCACCAAGATGGTTGGAAGAAAGCACCTCTCCTGTGAGGAAAGGCTGAGAGAACTGGGATTGTTCAGCCTGCAAAAGAGAAGGCTTCAGGGTGACCTAATTGTGGCCTTCCAGTACCCAAAGGGAACCTACAAGAAAGATGAAGAGAGACTTTTGACAAGGGCATTTAGTGATAAGACAAGGGGGAATGCCTTTAAACTGAAAGAGTGTAGATTTAGATTAGATAACATGAAGAAATTCTTCACTATGAAAGTGGTGAGGCACTGTGACATGCTTCCCAGAGAAACTGTGGATATCCCATCCCTGGAAGTGGTCAAGGCCCTGGTCTCGTGCAAGGTGTCCCTGCCCACAGCAGGGGCATTGGAACTAAATGGTCTTTAAGGTCCTTTCCAAACCAAACGATTCTATGATTCTATGATCTCATTTACGGGTGAAGCCCAACAGGTGTAGTTAGTGTTGTTTTTTCCTTTGTGTTACTCTGTATTGATTATAATTTGCATCTTACCATCCCATTTTCAAATCATCTCTTGTATTAGTATCTTACACATCATGCTAGCATCAAGGAGCTTCAGTTACAGATAAGAAGCCTACTTGTGGCACTGACAAAATATGGCACTAACCACACTAACCAAAACATACTGCCCTAAGTAAACTACACTTGATCCTCCAGTGCCAAAGGAATTGCCTTTTCAATGAATGTTCTTTGTCTCAAGTACAGCCATTACTTACAAATTATAGACTCTGCCCTACAGAAGGAAAGAAGTAATTTCCTCTCTGTCTACTTGGAGCAAGCAATGAGAGGTATGAAACTCCAAAAGATAAATTACAAGGAAAATAATATTAAGTTGTGACTGTTTGTTATTAGGGAAAATTTAAGTAGACTGAATTACAGAAAAATACGAGAAGCTGACCTAAAGAAAAAAAAAAAAAGAGGGAAAGTTGCATATTAGAGTTTTGCAATGATAAGCACCCCATACAAAGAAGCATTCTTTAGAATACAACCAAATGGATTTACTTACTGTAACAAACCCCTTCAGTGATGCCAAATCATTTATGATGTTCATTGAAAAATAAGAAAATTCTGTGAAATCTGTGAGTAAAGATTGATTTTAAAGAGCATTAAAATATTAAGCACGGAGCAACAATATGGAAACACAGGCTTAAGTTTTATGACTGGAATATCAGAATAGAAGCATTACCTAGTGCTGCACATTCCTGGGAGTGGTCCAGTGTATTATGCTGCTTTGATAATAATGATGTGCATAAAATTAAGCCATGACAAGAAGGTAACAGCTGGCTCCCAGGAAAAAGGAAATAAACTCACGTGCCAAATTTGACTATATTTATTCTTTACCTGAAACAAAATATTTCCAAAACATGTAAAGCAATCTGCGTTGCTTGGTGTAAAGCTGAACTTGCCATAGAATTCAAGCAATATAATAAAATTAGTTTGTTTCACTGGACAGCTGCTCTTCTTCAAACGCTGTTTCAAACCCTGATTGAAATACAACCATGCAAGCTTATAGGAGGAGAAGCAAAATCATCAGTGCAGTGGACAAATACTCTTTCATCAGAAGTGTATACCCAACCATTTTCATTTTTCTTATTATGGAATAAGAGCAGAATATAGTCATATTTTAAAGTTTTAACAAATATATGTAATTTACTTCTGGTGTCTGAAAAGTGCAACTTGTCTGCCCTTTACCTATATCCCAGGTCTTACATGAAAAACTGAAGAAGGAATTTTATGGTTTCATGTTCTTATCCAGTTTACTCTTCTGCAAACAGCACCAGATTCTCTTCTACAAGTTAAACCCCTCCCATAATCACAGATAGAACCATTTACAATCTTCACTGCCACCATCAGTTTGTGAGAAGTACTAGAATTAAAAAAGTATGTAAACCAGAAGTGCACACTGTCCTCGCTATGAACAGAGATGCTATAAAACACAAAGGCTTTCAAAAGTGGAACAACGAAATGCCTGAAGAAGTGGAAGTGTTTCCAATAGGGAAGGAAAGGTTTGCACAAATAGGGATCTCTTTCTTTCTCCTTTCCTTGGGCAATCGCTGTATTATTGCAGTCATCAGAAAGAAATCCCCTAACTAATACATTTAAAACTAAGCAACTCTGATGAAAAGGAGGAATAAGGAAAGACATCATTGTCAGAAAGAAAATCTTATCTCTCATTTTACTTATTTTAATAAATTTCAACATTGGATGGGCAGATTAGTAGTGTGAAGACTTTGTATTTAACTTCTGCAGCATTTTATCTTATTTAAGGAGGCGGGGGGGGGGGGGGAACTGAAAATAACTAAGTGCCAGGGACTTGAAAAACATGTGGAATAATAATAACCTGGAATCACATATTTTAAGATATCCTCTTGAGTTTTACATGTATTTCTCAGGCAAGGAGTTCCTGTGAGTGAAAGCAAAAGAGGTTGAATTGATCCTTCCTTTTCTACCTAACCTTTTATTAATGTTTTCCAATGGTGATAATGAGCTTTTTTGTGACATAGCCACAGCTGGATTCTGTTTGTGGGTGCTCCAGGGTGTTAGAAGTGCCAGCTGTGTCTTTTTCACTCACTAGTGAAAAGGATTCAAATACCTTTGAGAAAAATCACTGCAGCAGCAATAACTGCAGAAGAATGCAAAATCATCTATGAAGGCCAGAGGCCTTAGAATAAAACACTGGGAGATTCTATAAATATTTGTGTGTAAATTGTAAATACAATCCTACAAGTTTAGTAGTTTAATAATTTCCTTATTTTTAATTAGCATAGCAATTTCATGCCTTTGAAACCACTTACTTCCAGCCTCAGCTATGACTTGTTTGTTCATGTACAGTGCTGCAAATGCAACATCTGTATCAAAAGATAAACCACGTAAGATTCAATGCAACCGAAATGAAAATTAACTTCTGGAGAATACTCAGCTTAATAAAATTAAAGCTGATTAAACTGATCACTGTCCATGGTGTGAAACTGTTCTTCATCTTTTACTCACCAAAACTAAACTGTTCCTGCTTATGTGGTTTTAGCACGTTCAGTATTACCTCATGAATGGTACAAGTTCTGCTTATGTCACTCATTTTGTCAGGATACTTCTTGACCCACTTTCGAAGGAGGCAGATCTGAGAAATCCAGATATCTAGAACAACACCTTGTTAACTAATTTAATTACAGACTTGCAGTCTGTTTTCTAGAGGAGGAAAAAAATAAGCACTTAAATGTTTATTTAATAACAATACAGTGAATATTATTCATTTTGTGATGACGGGGAATGACAACAGCAGGTTTAATAGAGGTAATCCCCAAACTTATTCCCAAAAAGGTTATAGAAAGTTTACAAGGTACAGTTTCTATTTACGTATTACATTGTTTAAAATACCATTCACTTTCCTGAATGAATATTTAGGTAAGAAGACAGCAAAACCAGAAAGGCTTCAAGCACAACAGAAATTTTCATCTGAGAGAAACAGAGAACCAAACTATTTGCAGAATGAACAGTGCACAAAGCTAAAGAGACAAGGCACAAGTATTCTCTAGGATAAAAGTTCCACTTTAAATACATGGCAGAACTGCCAAGGCAGAGGTGTAGCTACAGTGAAATTAATTTAGCTTTATATTTTACCTCTACAACTATGTATGTGTTTAATATTAGATGGCATCTCAATAGACATATCCATGGAAAATTCACTAAATAAAGGGAAAACAAAAAAGCCTGAATGGCACTCCAGGGAAGATGGTGTTTAATCTGTGTGCCATGACATCTCCAGGAGAAGGAGCTATGCTTCCTGTCCTTTTTCATTCTTTGGATGAAAGTAGAGAACACCAAATTAGTTAGACAATTTCTGTTTCTAGCATACCCAAAGAATAACCACGTTGATTCACCATGGGTATTCATAGCTTAAAAGGTTAGAAAAGATCAAGAGGTCATTTGATATGATCTCCCCTATAATATATTACATAGCATTTTAGCCAATTATCTCTTAATTTAACTTAATCATTTATTTTCTAAAGCAAGGCTTTATAACAGACAGCCAAACTGGATTTCAGAGAAGGCAAGTTCATAATTTTCCCTGTCTGACTGTTCCAAACTTCACTGCTAAAACTACATGTCTTTTTTTTCCCTTTTTTAGCTTTCATTTTCAGGCTTTGCTTCATAGTTTACTTCTGTAGTAACATTTAAAATCAATTTGATATGTCCAGTAAGGCAAACAAGAAACAAAGGACAAAAGATATGATACAGTATCATGGAATCACCCCCCTCAGTTTGCAGAAAGGGGTCACTATGTGTGCCCTTGAGGCTGGGTTTTTCTTTTATTGTTGTCCCGTGTTTTTGGGTTTCTTTGGTTTGCTTTGCTTTTCATTTTTTTAAGGTCTTCTGATTGGCATTTTGCCAATTTTGTTTAGACTTGCCTGACAAAGTAGGATAATCTCTCTTCACTACTTCTTCATTTGTATGTTTTGGAACAGCATTACCCATTTTTGCCACACTATGCTCATTCCGGGTTGTTGACTCATGGGGTGAATAGTCAACTTTGAGTTATTGGTAGTTGCTGTATTTCAGGATATAATCTCCCAAGATAGATATGTGTAGGGCTGTAATCATTACATAATCATTACATCTACCTGTAGCCTTGCATTTGTCAGTCTTACAGCATTTTTGTTACATGGGCCCATTTTAATAAATATTCTTGACAATTCTGAGCTTTGACCTCAATTATTATTAACGTACTATGAATCTGTGTATCCTCTGCATATCACATAAGAAATTATCTTCTATTTACAGCCATATCTCCATTATCCTTAAGATGCTTGTAGATAAAACATTCAATACATATGCACAGCCCCAAAGAATTTGCAGAGACAACCAACCTGCAGCCAGAAAAGCATATTACACTATTAATGTAATATTAACAAGTTTGCAGCTAACTTGGATTTCTCTGTGCTGCTCCCTCTAGAACTTGAATCTGGAAACAGTGAGATAGAGATACCCTATTTTCACCCTCACAGTAGCTATTCTTAAGTGCTTCTCAATTTTTATACATGCTTTTTAGTTAAATTTCCCCTTAACATTAAAAATTAAATTGTATTATCATTTAAAATTCTTTTTCTACAACTGGATGAGTAGTATATGGGCTTGTCAATTTATTCCACATACATGGCAGAAATGGCATCGAATCTTTAGCTGATCAGTACAATATTTCTACTAACCAATAGTAACTGTACTGAATAAAAGCGACTTAATAATAGGAAACACTATTTCAAGATTAAATACAACTCTAGAAACTTATAACAGATGTGGGTTTGTGCATGCTTTGCAGACAGAACAGAGAAGAAACTAGGACATGCTCACGGAAAGCATTTTTTGTGGGTTTTAGTATGGAAATATGCGAAGTATTAAGTTTTGACACATTTACCGCTATTAGTGCCTTGCATTGCATGTTAGTCTGATTGAGAATTTGGTTTCCAAGAAATCTTACTTTACCAGCATCATTAAAATTTCAGATAATTGTAGTGATATTGAAAAAAATGAAAGATGATGAAGATCACGATCTCATTACGTTTTATGACTTGGGAATTTAAATATAATCCTTAATAAAAGAAATGTTTCTGAAACAAAAGGGAGTATTAAATGAAGAAAAAGAGTATAACAATTAAAAGATATTCCTCTATGATATTATCTGTCTAAGGATAAAAACAGATTAGAGTGAAAGGGGAAATTGAACTTGTTTTTTGATAATGCCACTTGCTATCAAATAATCCATATAAATAAAAAAATGTTAAATTTAAATGTTGTAACAATCATTTAAGGCAGTGATAAGATAAAGCAGATAACAATATTAATGAAAACAACTTACTTTTTATGTGGTTTTACTTGTTTAACAGAAATCTTTGAAAGAAAACAATTATTTTTAGCTGCACCAGTTATGAAATATTTGTATGTCATTCCTGATGGTTTTATTGCCTTGGAGCTCTTTTCTTTTCTTATGTCACTAAACTGGGATTGCAGAGAACCCTCTTACCTTTATTTAATCATGTAGCTTTATTATCTGAGTGTCGTAGCAGCTAAAATTGAGATGAAGCAGTGCATGTTTCTCTCCCAAGGTCACAGCGAAGCCCAGAACTCAGCACAATACAGCTCTGAAGACAAGGTACGATTGTCAGTCAGGTGTGTGATGTGTCTATACAGTCTCACAGGGACTTGGACCACAAGGACCGTCTCTGGCTGAGATGGCCTCCACTCCCACCTGGAGAATTCAGGAGCCGTCATGGGCAACCTTGTCCCTGAAGCAGAGAAGGACAACAGCAGTATCCAGCAGACACTCAGCCTCTGTTTCACAGAGGAGATAACACAACGTCTTTGCAAGCCAAAGGAGAAACATCAGCACAGACATAGCAGGTAACTAACTCCAAATATGAGATCTGACATGTGCCAGCTCAGGTCAACTTTCCAAGTCCTGCAGGAGCAAATACATCCTCAGAGATAGTTACAAGGCTTTCTACCCTATCACAACATGCCTACATTTGTGTTTAGGTTGCTTTATGACAAGAATGATTACAAACAGTTATCTTTTAGCAAAAGAGAAGAAATCAAAAAGCAAAATAATCATAAACTTACTGAAGCCTCTAATGTAACTCCATTGTTCTAAGCACAAAACTTTTGCTTCAAAATGTTACTTTAAAATTGTGTTGTACCAGTGTGTTTTCATTTAGTACTTTGGCCTGTTGCCATGGTGACCCAGAAGCAGACAACAAAAGGTGATCCAGCCATTCTAAAACCTCAGTTTAGTGATAGAGGTGATTTTGATCACAATTGTAGAATTTGGAGATTAGTTTCCAATACTTATTATCCTAAGAAAACCCTAAAACCAAAACCCACAAACTAGCTTTAATGATATCATTAAAGCCTATGTTTTCCAAAATAATAATTTAATTGGTATTTAGGCACACTGAAACTAAATTCTAACACAGAAAATAATACTTGGTTTTGGTGAAGCATAAGGAAAAATCGGACTATGATATGAAATGTCAGATTTTTAATAATTCCTTAATTTCTGGAAGAACCGGATGAATAGTATCAAATGTATAGTCCAGATAGGTTCGAGTAAAGCTTCCCAAAAAGGACATGGTTCAGCAATGAATCAGTAACTGGACAATTGCAAAATTTTCAAGTAGGCACTAAACCACAATATTCAACATACTGGTACATTCTAGTCCATTAGATAAGCTCCATTGTCCTGACTGATAGCTTTTGAATAATCCCTATTATTTTTTGATTTCCTGTTTACCTAAAATTAATTAAAATTAAAATGCACAATTAAAAACGTGATTAAAACATCAATACTTTCAGTGTAACAGTGCTTTGCCCTACAAAATGTTGATCAGTATGCCATTACTGGAACTTCTATTTGTACCTTCGAAATGAAGGTATAATATTGGTCAGTGCTTGACAAATAGTTATCTCCAGAATTATACAGGGAGATGTAGAACTTTTAATCTCTAAAACATTAATCAAATCTCTTCCAGAACAAGAGTAAATAATGACCTTCTAAAAGTTATTTGATATACTGGCAGAGCTGGAGGTGTCAAGCTATTGCCTACAAAAGAAGTCACTACTGCAGTATGTCTACAATAGTAAAAAACCACATTATTTGCTTTTATGAAGCTACTTTAACACTGAAATCCCCTGAACACATATTATTGTGCAGAGCCACATGACAGAAATTAGTAAAGCCATAGCTTCAGCATGACTGAGACTACTCCAGGCAGGGTGCAGTTGAAAGGGGAGGAGATTATGGAATTATGCACTGTGATGGAAAAGAGCTGTGACTTGCCAGCATGTGTTCTTAGAGCATATGTACTAAAAACCAAGTTGGGCCTTATTTTAGCCTGATAGGGTAACTTTATTAGCCTATTTTCAGGTTAGAATAGCAAGTTCTGTATTGATTGATACTTCACTTGTGACAGCTAATTTAAGTTGTCTAACCAAAGTCAAAAACAAAAGGAGACAGAATGAGTACACTACTGCAGGAGGTTTCTCTGCAATAGTCACTTGATTACACATAGGCAAAAGAGACTTAAAAATAAAGCCAAACCTTTTGCTTAGGCATTTGTTTGACTATACATCTCTAAGAATAAAAACTGTTTCTACTAATTTTCCAGACTTGCCTTCATTTAGAGATTAAATTGCCTTTTTTTTTTTTTTTTTTTTTCAAATAGATAAAACACTAAGTAGCATTTTGGCTAAAAAGACTATTTAACAATTTGATTTGTTTTTCAGGGCTGAGTTATGAAAAAGGACAATAAATAGCATACACTACCTGTGCTACAAAGCCTATTATCCTTGCCTTCATATAAACACCTTCCAGCAGGACAGGATTTCCTGATCTGTCCTGAAGAGCAGGATTCAAAAGATTTGCGTTTGGTAATGCACAGTTTAAACAAAAAGCTTATGAAAGATTTAAAAGACATTTTTTGAAATATATATTTGGGAAGGATGGTGAGACTAATCCTGTATCAGTGACCCACATTTATTTATGCAATTCAGAACACAAAAGTAACACTCTGGTTTTTTAATGAATTCCTGTGTTGTATTGCTGAGCTGTAGGCTGTTTGTCTAAGGGATCATGAGTTCACGGTAGTTCTTTAAGCTCTTACAAGGTCTTTGTTTAGAACATTGCATTTGAATTATTTAAAGACCATCTGATGATTTATGCAAAAGTACTTTTTTCGCTTCTCTTGAAACACACTGTGACAGAAGGAGTTGCAACTGCTGTTGGTAATTATGCCTGTGGTAAATCTGTTAAACAGATGCTCCACAGATGCCACATGGTAATCACTAATTTGGTAACGTTCGCAAACAAACAAATTATTTGTTATTATGTCATCTTCATAAAAGTACTCAAAAAAGGGTTCTTATAAGTATTCAGGATACTCAAGGAGCAAGTCAATATACAAACGGAAAAATTTCTTACTTTCATGCTGTAAATGACATTGTAACTCTTTCTTGTTGCTCTCTTGCTCCAGTTCCACCCCAATTGCAGGCTGAAACGCTTTTATTTGAGCTTCAGCAAGGCAAAACTTCTCTATATCCTTTGCATAAAGAAAGAAGTATCTCTGGCAGAATCTATGGAATTTGCATTACAATTGCACTAAAGTCAGGAAATTTGAGTTTGCTCTGTAGTTACAAGAATCATGTAGAGCTCTGTCAGTCTCTCACTGTCTAGAGGGCCTGGCTGCTCGGGCTCAGTGCCAGCTTTGTCAGTGCTGCTCTGGAGCCTTGAAAGAGAGTTGTGAGAAGACTGAGCAGATTCCTGCCTCTCTTTTGCTTAAGAGATGACTTTGAGCTTAGGCTCTTACTCTTGGTGTCAGCTGAGCTATGTTGCCAATGTGTCTGCATCAAGCCTTCTACCTCCCTGGTTCTGACCCAGATCCTGTGGACTCAAGTTCCTGGTTTGATCTTGGACCTGCTGAGGAAGCCATCTAGAGTGATCCTGGCTACTCCCACCAGCAGCCACTGCCACCTGCTCTGCTCTTCCTATTTGGGTGCTGTGTGACCAGAGCCACTGCCAGTGGTGCAAAAGCCCTGGCCTTGCTCACTCTCCGCCCAGCCCCACTGGCCTGCCCTGGTGGAGCACACCTCATCAGCAATCCCCATGGCAGAGTGGGAATTTCCCAGCTAGTTTCTGCAAAAGTGAGACAATGGACTGACTTGCAGCAGAGTAACTGAACTCCTGATTGATGAACTCCTACCCAGATTAAAAATGAAAGAACTGACTACGTAACACAGGAGCTGGGGGGGGAGTTAGGGAGGAATTCCTTGGAGACTCTTGAAGACAGACCAGCTGTGCCTAGACCAACTGAAAGATGCTATCTGTTTAGAGACAATGACTAGCTTCCTGGACTAACAATCCAGGCAGTTTGTGCAGGAAGAGACCAAGGTGTACACAGACTGGTAATTTTAAATAATCTCTAGAAACTGTTCCTGCATAAACAGGAAAGGAAAGAGTACACAGAACAGTCTGTGCATGTAGTTAAAGTAGCTTAGATATATTTTGCATATAGTTTAAGATAATCAATAGAAATTGATTATGTATATGCTGGAGTAGTTTGTGGAGGATGACTATAACAGTTCCATAATTCTCATTTGATCCATTTGAAGATGCTGTAACAATCATTGCAATGGAAGCTCCTGTCCCATTTGGACAGAAACTGGTCTTCCAGTTTAGAGCACTGAATTCCCCCCATGAGTGTTACTTTACTAATAAGATTCCAATAAAGTATTTTTTTAAACTGACAGCCTGTGAATGGCTATTCAAAGTATGCTGTCAATTTATCTAGTGAGCATGTTCAACACTGGTGTAGCACAGTGCAGATCAGGGCTTACGAGCAATCTGGAAAAGTTACCTGACACAGGTCCTGCCTTCTAGATAACAACTTTTTGGAAACTGTATGTTCTATTTCAGTGTTGTGATGTGTGACTTGGTAGAATTCCAACACCTCTTGTAGTGCCACCTCGCCAGTTCCCTCATCCAGTGTCTTCTTTACTTGGGAGTAAAATACCTTCTGCTTTGCTCATCTTTAAAAGAAGAGATTATTAAACTGAAAGCTATTGTGAAATTGGAGAAAGAGAGCAAAGCAATAAATACTGAAAGTGGATCATTTAATTCCCCACTGAAATTAAACTTTCTAATGCAATATCCACACTATATTATGGATATTATTCTGTGTGTATTCTGGGCTACTTGCACTCAAGTAGAGGTAAGAGACAGTAAAATAACCTCCCTGAATTAAATGTTGTGCACAACATTAATCAAATCCATGCCTCTCCAGTTTAGAGACAAGGATGTCACGTGGGACAGTGTCGAATGCCTTGCACAAGTCCAGGTAAATGACATCTGCTGCTGTTCCCTTATCCACCAAAGCTGTAACTGTCATAGAAGGCCACCAAATTTGTCAGGCATGATTTACCTTTAGTGAAGCCATATTGGCTGTCACTAATCACCTCCTTATATTTCATATGCCTCAGCATAGCTTCCAGGAGGATCTGCTCCGTGATCTTGCCAGGCACTGAGGTGAGACTGAGGGGGACCACTTGGTGCTCAGCACAGGGGCTAACGAGCACCATTCTGTTCATGCCCCTGGGTGCTGGGTTATACATCTGGGGTTTTGTGGGTTAAAAACCCAATTTTTTCTCTGTATCATTGTATTTATTGTAATCTTTTTAGTAAATTGTAACTCTGACTTGGAATCTCTCTTGAGTCAAGTTCATTTCTCCCCGTCAGTTTGCCTTTAAAACAGCACAAGCAGAGCTTTTTTTGCAGTTTATTGTTTTTATTCAGGCAATTGTCTTGACTTTTTTTTCCCCAAATCATATCTGGAGATATCTGCAGTTTATGTGTCAACACAATGCATTACCGTATCCCCAAGGTGGATTACAGGTAAGTGCTCTAATATTATAATATTTAAGAGCTTGCCTCAATTGTTAGCTATGGGAAGGAGGAAATAAATGTCACTTTCAAGTGGCAGAAGTAACAAGGTATTATGCCTCCACTATTAAGTCAGATAATGTTAGACAACTCCCAGTCGCTGGCATGTGAATACTCACAGTGTTAAGGCATTAGCATGTTCCTCGTCATACTTCAGACCCCTGCCAGTTCACATCCTCCCAGTTTCTGGGCATGGTTTGGGAGACAGAATATCACCATGACTATACCCACTAGGCAGGTTGGATACAAACACTCAGGCCTGAGGACCAAGGGGGGTCACTAGTTTAGGTGTGTGCCAAGCCACACCAGCAGCCACAGTCTCTGCAAGCATTCCTAAGGCATGTAAGGCACCAGTACAGATGCAGCCCCCTAACTGCTGTGTATATCGTGCAAACAGGCTTGTTGATCTACCCATTCTGCATTTCCCATGCATGTTCCACATAAAAAGCTGTATATAAATTAAAAAAACCCTGCAATATCGTAGATTTCTGACTCTATAATCATCTTTTCCTCACTCTGTAATCAAATGCTTGCATTAACAATAACATAACCAAAATCCAATTTAGTGATACATTTCCTTATTCAGAGTTCCCCTGCTCTGACAGTGATAGAAGAAAAACAGCATGGCAATTTTAGCCAGGGAATAAAACCTTCCTGATTCTTTTGTGGAGGGAGAATATAGCTCTTAATTTTATATATGACATTTATTACTGCACACTCACATGCATTAAAAATGTAAAGGGAATATTTTCATTTAAGTATTGAACAGAGATATAATCTCTACAGTTCTTATTTCTCTACGTGAAGACAAGATTAACACTCTACAATACTTGCACCACTTGGTATTTTCCTCCTGAGATATCAGAAATAAATCTGGTACTCACCGTGCTATTAAGCACTAATTTAACTACTGCACTCTGCTTATCATGAATACTTTCAGCCTGCTCTTCTCCTGAATGGGTAAGAGTTTCACTTTAATACTGAACATACAGTTTTCAAGGATTTCCATTGCCCTCCTGTTAAAAAAGAAAAGATATTTTCTTTTGGCTGAGAAATTTTTCATTCCCACTATCCACCTGACTTGTCTCTCATATTCTTTGCAATTCTAGGAAATTCCAAACAAATTCCATTTTACCAGCATGCTAATCAAATCAACCCAGAACATCTCTTAATCAGTTCTACTCGTTTTGTTTAATTATGTGGAAAATTTAGCGTGACCTACATTTTCAGTAAAATCGTGGCTTGAACTAAGTGCAAACTCTTGTCTTGATCTCTTGCTGCTAATACCCGCTGTTAGGAATGTGGAATTACCTTAATTTGGACTGCAATAACCTCTCCTTCAGTTCCCTTCTCACACTGAACCATTATAAAATAACTCTCCTTTTCAAGAATGTAAACTGCTTTTCCTATTTTCACTCACTGATTTATAATCTGCAAATATTAAAAAAAAAAAATAAATCCTTGCAGCACACTTAAAAAGAACTTTGGAAAGTTGATCCAGACTAAACCCAATGCAGCAAACAAACCCCACACCCCCGAACAACAACAAAACCCCCAGAACTGAGAGGCTAGTATTAAGCCAGATCTGCTTCCCGATAGAATTCACCCTCTGGTCTACAGCAAAAATTTCCAGAAAGGAGGAGAGTAGCAGTGGAAGTGATGGGGAGGCAGGGGGAGATGGAAGTAGGGGCAGTGCTGCTCTTCCCAGCAGCATCAACCTAAATTGTCTGTAAAACAGCTCGAATGAAAATCGGCTGCATGTCATTTGTGACAAACTATGCTAAGATATGAGAAGCTGGGAAAGTTTTATTTAAACATGAGTAGAATTTGTGACAAGAAAATGACAGCATCTGGTTTAAGGGATTAAAATGTATTATTAATGTATATTTGTTTTCCTTGATACTTAGGAGTGTAAAGTTATTTTAAAAGCTGGTTAGAATGATAATCATTGTGTAAATGAGCACATTGCACAGGGCACTGGCCTCTTTATATAGTATATGAGCTCCTCAGCATGTCATGGGACTTTCTTGGGTTTCAGTGGTAAATGAGTGTTAAGTGCAAGTGAGCTGGTCTTGTGACTGGGTGGGTTCAGACAGAACAAAGCCAAAAACAATGCCCTCATTAAGCTTATTTGAAGCACAGTGCCCAGTTTAATTTTCTCTGAAAGGCATTCAGAGAGTACACTTCAAAACCACTTTGAGAACTTAACATAAGGGGGCTCTTGATTCGGCTTAAAATTGCATCGCTGCTGCAAGCCCAATAGCTAATGCAGACACACTGCTAGTGACTAGCATGAAGAGAACATATGCTTGTAAAACCAAACATTCAGGTCGTAAATTCTTCTTACCAGTGAATGTTTGGATCCCAGTACACCATGTCCATACCTCACCCAGAGGATCTGTATCAGTGTCACTGCTAAAGACTTTTGCTCTATTTATATTTCTGAAAAACCTACTTGATGATGTAACTTTTCCACAGTGACTTAAGGCCAAGTAATTTTGTTTGTGAGGTAACTGGACAAAGCTGACCCTCTAGAATACTTGGCCTCTCCAAATTCATCCTGGACTCACAGGATGAGGCAGAACAAATCAGAAACCTGTTGTTCAAAAGTAACATGAAAGGAAAGCAGTTCTCGTGTTACACAGAAACGTCTGATACTAAACTGCCCTCTCTCTTGAGGAGGCCGTTTGGAGGGAAAATGACCTTTCTCTAGCTTAATGAGAGTTCCACACAGACTGCAAATTCTGAGCAAGCTTCTATCCTACTTCTATAAATAAACCAACACCTACATTAAAGGGTGCAAAAAAAGGAAAGCAGATGCTGTTTGAAGTACTTGTGTAAATTTACTAATTCATATTTTTCTGCTCTGTGTATGTGCAAATGAGGAAACATGAGAACAGTTTCTTTACTAGTTTCTTAGTACTATACCCGAAGAACTTAATTAGCCAATAGGTCCTCCTGGCTTTAAAATTTGCATTGGTCAAATTGCATCAAAGCCTTTACAAGGTCAACAAAACCTTTGCATCAATCCTACAGAAAGATTCCACTGTAGTGTGGACAGAGAATAAACCAAGAGACAGTGACAATGCAGAGGAAATGTGTAAATGGCACTGTCATCAGCACTTCACAATCTAAGATTATGGTTTGATTAATTTATCAAGGAGCCAAGTTGAGAGGAGATGACTAGGATAAGGTTTCAGATAAAAAAACTCCCAACAAAACACAGTAGGCTGAGGTTATTTTAGGGTAAGATTTAGAGCATGTTACCTATACTACATTTAAGGAATATGTTTATTTTATTATTCTGTGACCTATTTGATTTTCAGTGTATGCACTGCTTCTTCAGTGCAGTAAAAAAGGAATCAGATGGCCAGCTACTGTGGAATAACATAAATTATTAGGTAAAAAACAAATAGTTAGTCAAGGAGAGAGAGGAACACAATCCATTTGAATCTGGAGTTTCATTAAATCTGGAAAATCAAAATTACCAGACACCATTTTATCCATGTCTGTATATACTATATACCCGATAGTACTGGCAACTCTATGATGGTAACATGTGCATTTAGGTCAGGTAGATAGCAGATCAAAGGGCACACAAGGTCATTATGTACCTCTATTTTGTGGCTCTTGTTTTTGTTTGTCTGTTTTTCTCATTAGCAGTCCTTTTGGCATAAAAGTACTTTCTGCTCACACAGAAAAACCCAGGACAATGCAGTCATCAGTCACACCCAGCACAGGTTCCATAGGGGAAGGTAACTGCTTGACAAACTTTCTTTTTAGGACAAGGTAACACACCTAATTGATCAAAGGAAGCCAGTTGATGTAATCTCTTTGGATTTCAGTAAAGCTCTCAAAGTGTCCTCCACCTGAGGGAGCTGATTGTCCCACTCAGCTCTGCACTGTTGTGGCCTCAAGCCCTCTGGCCAGTTCTGGGCGCTGCAATAAAAGAAAGGTATTAAGCTATTATATTAGAGAGTGTTCAAATGAGAGCCATGAGGATGGTGAAGGGGTTGGAGAGGAAGCCACGAGGAGCTGCTGGGTTAATTGGTTTGCTCAGCCCTGAGGAGACTGAGGGGAAGCCTCACTGGAGTTACAGCTCCCTTGTGAGGGGAAGAGGGGGGGCAGGCACTGATCTCTGCTCTGTGGTGACCAGTGACAGAATCTGAGGGAATGGCCTGAAGGTGCGTCAGGGCAGGTTTAGGTTGGAGATCAGAAAGAGATGGCTGGGCACTGACCAGGCTGCCCGGGGAAGTGGCCAGAGCTCGGACGCGACAGAGTTCAAGAGGTGTTTGGGCAATGCTCGCAGGCAGGCACACGGTGTGATTCTTGGCATTGCCCTGTGCGGGGCCAGGAGCTGGACTCTGACGGTCCTTGTGGGTCCCTTCCAGCTCACAGGATTCTGTGAACTTTGGAATACCTGACAGCGACCGGCCGTGAATAATGCCTGAAAGCACCCAGCGGGCGNCCGCGGCGGCGCCCGCCTCTGGCGCCGGGAGGCCGAGCGATGGCGGCAGGTTTGTAATGGAAGGGGACGGCCGGCGTGCGGGCCGCGGGCCCCGGCTGTCGCGGTGCGGCCGCCTCGGGGCGTCCTGTGTGAGGGCCGTGTCCGTGTCCGTGTCCGTGTGGGAAGGAGCGCGCCGGGCCCGACCCAGTCTCCCGCCTCGGGACGGCCCGATCCCTGTCCCTGCCGGCCCCTCTGGAAGGTGCCGCTGCCCTGGCCAGGCTCAGGCGGACGGGCCGCGTCCAGAGGGTGTCCGAAAGGTAAAGCAGCCTGGGGGCCCTCAGGGGCTCGGATTTGCCTCTGCAGGAACCTGCGCCTCGCTGGGAAACTTCCCGCAGCGTCTCTAAACAGAAGACACTCGGGAAACATCTCTGGAAGGGAATTGCGCTGTTTTCCCCAGGCTGGAAGCATAAGCCTTGTTACAGCAGGAAAACTAAGCGAGAGCTGGCATGAACTGATCCCTTGGGAAGGAGGAAGCCTTGGGAAGTTATTTCCCCGTCAGCAGGACTGCTGAGCCCGGGCTGCTGTGGTTGACTGTCCCCTGCCCCGTGCCCCCTCCCTGCCTGAATTCATTCGTGGCTTATGGCTCTTGTAGAATATGTATCAGTCTTCAAGCTTTCTTTTGGGTGGATAAAAAAAAAAAGGTTCTTGGGATAAAGAAGCTAACGGGCAACGTGGGTGTAGAGTTTCCATGAGAACTAAGGAAGACACAGAAATGATAGATTGTTGCATTGAAACACGTGCGGTAGAATGTTTGTGTTTAGATGGACGTATTTGAAACTTCACATTAATATGAAGGTCCTGTGGGGGAAATCTCTCAACTCACCTCTCTTCTTTTGTTGCAAGTGTTTAAAAAGAATTCTAAATCCTTCTCTTTGTTGCCGATGAGAATATTATACACAGCTTTATAATATTTGAGATGATAATAACTGCACTCAGATAAATAAGACGATTAAGAGTTGGATTATGTAGAATTTTTTTGCACAGAAAGTGTTTGTTACTTGTCCAAATTGTTTCTATTGATTGTGACTAATTTTTATAAATACACTAGGTTGGTTATAAGAGGATAACTTTCTTTTACTGAGAATCTGTTATTGTAGATTTCTTATTTTGTTTATCTGCTTAATTTTTAGGTGCTAAAAGTAGATAACCATCCATACCAAATACCTGGAAGCTTGAAAGTTATACTGTCCTAACCCTACATAACACAGTATTGTTATGTTAATGCTGATCAGCAAGGAAAGGGGAGTACAGTTTCCAAGATGCCAACCGTTGAAAATCCAAGTGGTGAACAAAATTTCATTGCGCATTGGATGTTCGATAGTTCCCGTGCTGGAGTCTTGTTAGATCCTAGTTTTACTGGTTTGAACTTCAAGAAAGCAAATTTGTTACCCGGACCTGAAAACATCGCTGCTTTCCCTGCCGAAGTGTTGCGTCTCTCAGACAGCTGTTCTGTAAGCGATGACTCCCTGTGTGAAGAGTCTGGCGGCTCTCAAACTCTTCAGCAACATACCGCTGGAACATCGTTGCCGGCAGCAGCACGGAATGTGGAAAGCTCTAAACCGGACTTTGCCTGTGGTGACGTGGATGGTTATAAAAGATCCAGTCACACTGATCCACTCTTGCAGAAGCTTGAACAGGTAAAAGTCCTAGAATTCCTTGACGTACACCCATTAAGATTTATTTTGTTCCTGCAGATGATTTGTCATACCTGGAAGTAAGCAAGCTCCTTGCAATGTATAGACCACAGCAAGCTTAAAGAGCAAGTCCTAAAGCTACAGTTATGTGCACATAAAAGTTGGTGTCCTCCTTGTGGTGTGCAGTTACTAAGAGTCTAACTGCTGTTGTTTCCAGGTGGCACAGGTTCCAGTTTAAAATGAAATTGTTCTCAAAATCATTTTACCTGGAAAGGTACACATAGTTTTACAACGTTCCACTGTTTCTTCACTGGAAGCTGTGGAAATGGGGTGCTTGTCATTACAGTGGTAGTACTTCACAGGAATTCACACAGTGGTGGAGTTGTGTTCTTGTATCTATAGCAACACCTTTTGTTAGTTCTCAAAGTAGGTGTGAACATTCATATACCGCGTTCCATTTAGATGAAGAGATATGTTAGTGTTGAATGTGATAAAGTATCGAAGATATCAGGACAAAAAGGTCTGGAATTATAAGGCTTCGATGTTACTTACCATTTTTTTTCCTAATGCAAGCATGTCAGTTAATCCATTGTAAGTGGCTGTATGTTGGCTCATAGCTCTTCTCAATTACTAGATACAAACTGTGTTATCTACAAATGTTCAGTAGCACTTTAATAGATCTTACTCTGAAAGATTAAGAACTGTTTTACTTGTCCACGTTGCCAGCAGCTACATCAGCACAAATCTCTGTTTGTTCACTCAAATGGAGAGAGAGTGTGTATGTGTGTGTGTCTAGAGTAGAATTCCACGACTTACTTGGTGCTATAAAAGTTTTCTCCTGTATTTTACTTGATAGGAAAATATTTGTTCACTTTTTAAATAGTGTCAGCAGTATCGGTCAGTGGCTAAATGACAAATACTGGTTGGTCTATTGGTATCTTAAGTGTAACTATTAAGTCTCCTGTTTTAGAAAGTTATTAATCTAGAACCAAAAATTAATCTGATGCTTGTCATTGCATGAGATTTTTTTTCAGTTTGTTTTTCTGAGGATATGATCATCAGAACAGGTAGAAATGTGATTAATAAGTGAAGGGATTGGAGATGAGACTCGGGTGATCTTTGGATCTTGATCACTAGCTCATAACTTCTACTTGCATAGTGCCTTCTGTTTTTACTGGGACTACAAGGGAAATTCAAGGGACTTCTTTCTTACCTCTTGGATGATAGTTGTGGTCTGGTAGTTGATCTGTGGGAAGATTGCATCAGGTCTCCCTTTCTTTCCTTTGGAGGAGCTGGAACTAGCACATATTGAGGCATGGCCAGGGAATCCTGCTGCACAAGAAAATAAAGACTGGATTACTGAATTTAATCAGCATTTGAATTATTTTTTTTTTTTCAGGCAGCTTTATGAGTCCTAATGTTGCTCAGTGCTCTTTTTCCCTTCTCTTGTTCCTTTGCATCAGTACTGTTCACTGTAACTGAGACCTTGGAGAGAGGAAGAAAAAATCCAATTTTCCTAAAGCTTTAATTATTATGAAGTATTTAATATTTTCATAAAAGCACAGCATAGAAGTTAACATTGAAAGAACCAAATTGGAATGTTTTTCCCGTGCAGTAGAAATGAATGTTCTGATTTCTGTTGTTTGCAGATTGGTCAATTAAAGACTAGTGGAACTGTTAATCAGGCAAACTGTGTATTCAAAGATAGAAAAATTCTTAATTTCCTTTATTTTACCCTTGCCTAATGGAGCATCTTTAAAACAATAAATACCTGTTGTCTTGATGCTGCTAATCCTGTGGAACATTTTAAATAAATCTAGCCTATGATACATTTTTTTTTTTGTTTGAAAAGCTGAAGGAATTGCAACAACAAAAACAGGAACAGCTAAAGAAACAACAGATGGAGCAACTTCAAAGGCTAATGGAAGAGCAGCAGAAGCTATTTAGTATGGTATCTGGCCAGACAGCAGCTCTTGGTAAGTTGAAAAGAATAAACTGAAAAATTTAATCTCATTTTCCAGTTAAAATCTTAAAGTGTATTCTGTGTTCTTCATCTTAAGACTACTTGATTAGTAAAAGATAAATGCTGCATTGCTTCAGTGCCTGAAAATTGAGTGTTGCTGTAGAAAGAATGCTGTCCTGTTTTTATAAAATGCCAACAGCAGTTGTAATTTGATCAATACATGCTATGAAGGGAGTCCTTGTTTTGAGGTACATATATTAAATATAAAGTGTAAATCAAACAGTAACTTTCTATCAGCTGTTTCTCACAGTATTTTTGATTGCTTTGAGCTTTCAGTGTAGCCAGATGGAGTGGTCCCTCCTTGCTTGTGCTCACACACTTTGTATCCCCATGATGAGCAGAACTAAACTAGAGACCTGATCTGTATTTAAAAGCAAACACTTGTATCAGTTTTCCAGTCTTGTTTGCTGTGTGCAAAGAGAGGGGACAGTTCTTGTCTGTAAAAAGCTTTTAGAGTTGAACAGGGGTATTTGCTTCTCTTGACAGATCAGTCCAACCTGACTGAAATGATTTTCTTTCACTCTGCCTACCTGAGACAATTAATTTAGGGCTTATCTTAGGACAACAAAATCAAAATTGCCTAATCGCTGATTCTTGATCAGTAATGTAAGGATTGAGGCTGGGTGATCAGTCTTGCTCCTCAGTGCCATTTCTTTTCTCCTGTGGAACAGAAGTGTTGTAATACAAATACAGTGACACAGCCATTTTTCCCCGTCCAATTTCAAGGCTATACTCTAACAGCTGAAAGTCAAAAGCTAAGACCTGGGCATTCAGCAGGCTTAACAGCTTTACACCAATGGCCATCATCTGGGTATCGGAGTATCTCTGAAGACATAACTCACGCTCCAGTTGTTTCTTCACATACACAAGGCAGTGATTCTTTACAAAAGTTAAACAACAAAGAATGCACCTCAACTTTGAAGAACAGTGTTCCAGAAGTGTCTGCCTGTGAAAAGCAAGGCCTGTGTGTGCCTCTGAAAAGGCCAAATTGTTTGAACAACAAGGAAGATGAATACGTTACTGGTTAGTAACTTCTGGAAAGATAACTTGATGTATGGTGGATTTCTTCCCCTTGTAGTTACTAAGCGTAATTTTATCCTACTTATTTTGAAAATTTCCTGATTTTTGTTGGTTTATTTGATTTTTTAGTTGGTTTGCTGACTGCTTTCAGATCTCAGAGTTTTCCTGGTTTTGTTCATGGAAGTTTTGTTAAAAGCAGTAGGAGAGAAAAATTTAATTCTTCTCAATTTATACATACATATATGGGAAATACAAGCCCAATAAGACAGTTTTTCAGTACAGCAGCCATCAAAATGTGTTCAGTTATTTTTTTTAAGCCATACATTAACAATAGCAAAGAAGGTGAACAATCAGAATGGATTATTTAAGGTCTGTGGGATTTTTTTAATGCATAACTGGATGTTCCTTCAAAAAGAAAATGCAAATTCAAATAAGAATAAATTTGGGGAAATCTTAGGACTATTTATCTAGGAATTAAGAGAACATTGCCATGAAGCTTCCCTCTGGTTTTAATCTGACCTGAATGCTGCCTAAAGTATGTGCTGAAAACTGACTGGTTGTTGGGATGAAAAAAAAATTCTATTGCTTTCACAGGAAAAAACATGCGGTGTCCAGAAAAGAAGATGGAACCATTAATGGAGAGCGAAGATAATCACATTGATCCTTTATGTGTGGGAAGTGCAGATGTCTCTCAAAATTCCAGCAGAGGTGAACATTTGCAGACTAATACAGAAGAAAGGTAATTCAGACCGTGATTATGGAGTTTGGTTGAAGTCTGAATCCCGATTGAAAGAGTCTGATACTCTCAATTTGCATAGCTTTCTCAACCAAGGATTCAGCTTTTCTAGGTACATTGGTGACCCGTAGTAGGAAGGCTCTTGATTGAAATTGCTTGTGCTATAAAAGATGTCATGTGTATTGGATGAAGAGGTGTGTGCAATCTGGGATAATGAAGCTTAGAAGAATGTTTTAGTATAGCTTAGTATATAAGCAGTTACAATTATTGTTCCCGGTTTGATTTATTACAACCTCCTATCCACTGTTTTGTGCTGACATTAGTAACATGAAGGAGGAGTGCAAAGCTGTCACTTTTAGTTTATTATCAGGAGTTAAGACTGTTTCAAGTGTTCAGGGCCAGGTTGGATGGGGCCCTGAGCAACCTGGTCTAGTGAAAGGTGTCCAGCCCATGGCAGGGAGGGTTGGAACTGGGTGATCTTTAAGGCCCCTTCCAACCCAAACCATTCTGTGATTCTGTGACATGTCTGTATATAGCTAAGAACTAATGATTAGTGCTTGTAGCAGAAACCTTCTCATGTATGTGTGTTGGGTTTGTGTGGCCAGGTTTTGGTAGCAGGGGGGTTACAGGGGTGGCTTCTGTGAGAAGCTGCCAGAAGCTTCCCCCATGCCCAGTAGAGTCAATGCCAGCTGGCTCTGGGACAGACCTGCCACTGGCCAAGGCGGAGCTGACCAGGAATGACAGTGACACCTCTGTGATAACGGATTTAAGAAGGGAAAAAAAGCTATTGTGCAGATGAAAATTGTGACCAGAGAGCAGCAGTGAGAACAACAATGCAGACACCAAGGTCAGTGGAGGAGGGGCAGGATGTGCCCCAGGCACCAGAGCTGAGGTTTCCCTGCAGCCCGTGGTGCAGCCCATGGTGAGGCAGCTGTGCCCCTGCAGCCCAGGGAGGACCATTGGAGTGCCGAGACCCACCTGCAGCCCATGGAGGAGCCCACACCAGAGCAGTGGATGCCCAGAGGAGGCTGTGACCCTGTGGGAGGCCCATGATGGAGCAGGGTCCTGGCAGGACCTGCAGCCCATGGACAGAGAAGCCCAAGCCAGAACAGGTTTTCCTGGTAGGACTTGGAGCCTGTGGGGGACCCACACTGGAGCAGCCTGTGTCTGAAGGACTGCACCCCATGGAAAAGTCACCCACATGGCAGCAGTTTGTGAAGAACTGTTGCCCATGGCATGGACTTATGTTGGAGAAGCTCATGAAGGGCTGTCTCCCACGGGAGAAAGCCCACAGGGAACAGGGAGAGGATTCCTCTCTCTGAGCAGTGGCAGAAACAGCATGTGATGAACTGAACGTAACCCCCATTCCCTGTCTCTCTGTATTGATGGGGGAAAGGAGGTAGAACCTGGGGAGGAGGGAGGGGTGGTGGGAGGTGTTTTTAAGGTTTATCCATTATCCTGCTCTGATTCTGTTAGTAATAAATTTGATTAATATCCCTACTTTGAGTCTGTTTTCTCTGTGACAGTAGTTGGTAGGTGATCTCCCCTGGGCCTTATTATCTCAATTCATGAAACCTTCAANGATTCCTCTCTCTGAGCAGTGGCAGAAACAGCATGTGATGAACTGAACGTAACCCCCATTCCCTGTCTCTCTGTATTGATGGGGGAAAGGAGGTAGAACCTGGGGAGGAGGGAGGGGTGGTGGGAGGTGTTTTTAAGGTTTATCCATTATCCTGCTCTGATTCTGTTAGTAATAAATTTGATTAATATCCCTACTTTGAGTCTGTTTTCTCTGTGACAGTAGTTGGTAGGTGATCTCCCCTGGGCCTTATTATCTCAATTCATGAAACCTTCAATAATATTTTCTCTCCCCTGTCCAGTTGCAGAGTGGGGTAAGAGAGTGCCTTTGGTGGGTGCCTGATGTCCAACCAGGTCAACCCACTGCAGTATGGTAAAAGATTTGTGTATGGAATTGACAGAATAACAGGAGAATTTGGCATTGTTTTAAAGCTCATATGTTATCAAGGCTATTGTGGTCACAGCCCCAAAACACAGCACCGTATGGGCTGCTATGAAAACAGCTCCCTGCACCCCAGCCAGACCCAGTACTCCTGTGGAGGAGGAGGATTATCAAAGGGGGAGATAGGGAACATGATCTCAGTAGCATTCCTGAGTGGGAAGGTGAGACTGTAGAGCTCTGCAGTATGACTAAGGTTTGGTGATTTAGCTGAAAGAAAGGGTCATTAAGGAAAGCAGTGAAGGAAAACAAAACCTGCATACAATATATTTTAGATATGTATATTAACTGTTGCAGGGATTTGATAAACTATTTCTCAAAAGATAAATATGTAGTGTGAAAATGCTTTTCTCAGATTAAGTTAATGACTAAAACACCCCATAATTTGTCATTTCTTATACAATTACACCTTAGGTCTTTGAATAGCAGTGATGTTAAACAGTTATTTTATATAGAACTATAAGAGTTATTATAGGGCTATTTTATATAGATTTTTTTTTAATTACACTAGACCTATTAAAGCTGCAATACATGAGAAGAAACAGACTTTTGAAGAATTCTTGGAAGAACAGATACAACTAGAAGAGCAGCGTCTGGAGCAAAACCAGAAGTTACAGGTTATTTATTATTGCTTTTTAAAACTTTATTCCTCTTTATATGTGCCAAGATGTGATAGGTGCTTTAAAAAAGTAGAGGGAAGATGCTGGCATTGAAAGCTAACACTTCACATTCCTAAAAATAAAACAATAAGCCCCAAATATTCCACTTGTTTAAGTCTTTAGAAATCCAGTAGAAATATACCATTGAAATTCCTACTCTAAAGTGAGGTTTATTTGAAGAAATCTTCAAACTGTGTAAGGAGCTTTTTAATATTTTGTGGTGTAATTTTCTTTACTCATTTTCAGGAGACAAATGGATCAGCTGTTCAAAAACCAGCAATCAAAAGACCCTTCCTGAAAAGAGGAGAAGGCCTAACAAGATTCACTAATGCCAAATCTAAAATTACAAAACTTGGAGAAAACACCCCAAAACTTCAACAAAGGGCTTCAGATGACAGAAATGTTATTAAAGTGGACAGATCACAAACACAGAAGAAAACTATGCCTCCTGGCAAAGAACTGGTTTCTGAAAATCATTTTGTACCACATAAAAAATACAACCACCTCAGTAAAGCAAAACATTGCTCTATTCAGAAGAAGGTGGTACTCAGGAGTCACAATGGAGAAAATATCTTGCCATTAGAAACAAGAATGCAATCAGGAAAAAATCATGATGGACAGATGAGGGATCATTGCCCATCAGAAATTAATAACAAAACAGAAAATAAAGAGAACAGAGTAGAATTTGCTAAATCTAACACTGGCAAAATCAAAACCAAACTACCTGGCACAGAAAAGTCTCAATTGTCTCAGGAGCTGGCCAGTGCCTTTTCTAATTCTAAATGTCCTGTAGGTCACCCTGTAGAAGATTCAGAACTGTCTTTTGAAATTTCATTTCAAAATAAGCTGGAGAACTGGGAAAAAGAAAAAGAAAAAGAGAATCTAGAATTAGATGAGTTTTTGTTTCTAGAACAAGCTGCAGAGGAATTCTCTTTCTCGAGTAATTCCTCATTTGTGCAAAGGATCTTGGATCAAGATCAGCAAGCTTTAAAAGGCCGTAGAATGTCTTCTACCCCTGTGAAGGCTAAACAGCATCAAGTAAAGGCACTGGCTGTTGAACTTAAAAATGATAAAAATAAAAGGGCAGACTGCATGGCACAGGAAAATATACATAGTAGCCTAGATATGCACACAGTCTCAAATTCAGGAACAGATTTTGGAATGAAGGATCCATTGAATAAAATAGACAATGTAATATTTTCAGCTTCTTCCATGAAAACAGCTCCTGCTTTAAAAAGTAATCACTGGATTGTAAATGAAGATAAGGGTGAGGGCAACGGTGATACTACTACAGATTCTGAGAGTGGATTTAAGACCACACTGAAGTGCAACAAGAAGGATGCTAAGACATCCTTTGTGAGCCATAGAGAAAGTGATCCAGAATTTTTTGATTGTGGAAGTTCTGTTACAGACATCAGCAGAGAAAGCATAAATGGAGATCCCGACCTTGGCTTGTCAGACAAAGATTGCAGTGCACTGTCAAAGCAAAAGATTAGAAGAGCTACAGACGATCACAGAAGCGTGTTGTGTATAAGTAGGAGTAAGTTTGAGTTTGATGATGAAAGAACATGGAGTGACCTTGATGAAAATTATGTTAGTAGTGATTTACCTGAAAAATATACTAAAATACCTTCACAGATGGACTTCCCCAGTAAGAATGATTCAACTGTCCCAGATAAAGCAATAAAGAGAAAAGTTGCCTCAAAGAAAGCAGATGAAATGTCCAAAGAGTCTGCAGTGGACAGCGATTCAAATGGACCTCCTGCATCAAACCTGATGATGAAACTGTTTCCTTCACTGAAACCAAAACAGAAGGCAGGCTCTCACTTAGAGTGTGAAACCAAATCAAATGTGGAACAGGAGCCAGGAGGTGAGAGAACAGCAACAGGTAGGAAATGTTGAAGACATTTCCTTCTAGTGCATAAGCTGTAACCTGGCATTACACCGAAGTGTGTAAGTACAGATTTCTGCTGCAGGGAATGGCCCTGTTCTCCCCTTATATCTCTTCTGGTTGCATGTCTGATGCCAAATCTAACAATTATGCAGCTTGCAGAATGACTCTAATTGGGGAAAACTTTTTTCTTTTTTTCTCCTCTGGAGGCTATTTTTTTGTCAGATCAGCTCATTGAAATGACTTGATCTGGAGCTACTTGATGACTGTTTCTGAACCAAGGAAAGTATCAAAGGCAAGCTGAACATGAGGTGGTGCCTCCCTTTCCACTACAGTCTGCATTTACACCACAGTAGGGCAATGCTATGCACTGCTATGTTAACTTGTTCCTCTTACAAAATATAAGGAAGCAGCAACCCTACCCATGTTTTCCAAGAGTAGTAGTGTCTAGAGAATTCATGTGGAATATGGGAAACGTGGATTCATTTTTCTGCTTTGCTCAAGTTGATTTAATCTGTATGGTTACAATCTGTGGAGGACTGCCTCTAAATCCTGTTGAAGCTGTTGTGTTTCTGCTGTAATAAAAAACGGAGTTGTGTTCAGTGAAAGTATGATGGCACAGCCTCCCATTTAGATCTTTTGTCTGTAAGGTTGTGATCTTGGTTTCAAACTCTGCTCCAATGAATGTTTAGGATTTTGTTTATGTTTTTATGATAAGGCAGTTAACGTGATCTTTTTGGATTTCAGAAAAGCTTTTGATACCGTGTTTCCCAGTATCCTTCTGGACAAAAGGTCCAGCACACAGCTGGATAAACACATCATGTTGTGGGTGAGCAATTGGCTCACGGACCAAGCACAGAGGGTGATAATGAATGGGGTAACATCAGACTGGAGACCTGTAATTTCCGAGGGTCCACAGGGGTCTGTATTAGGCCCTGTGCTCTTCAACAGCTTCATAAATTATTTGGATGGAGGACTGGGAGGGATACTGAGTAAATTTGCTGATGATATTAAATTGGCAGGAGCTGTTGCTTCCCTCAAAGGCAGACTTTGACAAATTAGAGGACTGGGCAATCACCAACCATATGAATTTTAACAAGGGCAAGTGCTGGATTCTGCTGGGACAGGGCAACCCCGGATGTTTGTACAGTGGGGAATGAGATGCTGGAAAGCAGTGCCATGGAAAGGGCCCTGGGGGTCCTGGTCAATGGCAAGCTCAATGTGAGTCAGCAGTGCCCTGGCAGCCAGGAGGGCCAACCCTGTCCTGGGGGGCATCAGGCACAGCATCGCCAGCCGGGCGAGGGAGGGGATTGTCCCGCTCTGCTCTGCACTGGGACGGCCTCACCTTGGGTATTGGGGGCAGTTTGGGGTGCTGCAGTCTAGGAAAGATATTAAGCCATTGTAGAGTGTCCAAAGGAGGGCAATAAAATGGTGAAGGGCCTTGAGGTGAAGCCAAGTGAGGAGTGGCTGAGGGCACTTGGTCTGTTCAGCCTGGAGAAGAGGAGACTGAGGGGAGATGTAATTGCAGTTACAACTTCCTTGTGAGGGGAAGAGGAGGGGCAGGCACTGATCTCTTCTCTGTGGTGACCAGTGACAGAACCTGAGGGAATGGCCTCAAATTGTGTCAGGGGAGGTTTAGATTGGATGTTAGGAAAAGGTTCTTCACCCAGAGGGTAGTTGGGCACTGGCACAGGCTCCCCAACCTGAGAGAGTGGTCACAGCCCGAGAGAGTTCAAGAAGCATTTGGGTGATACTTGGCATTGTCCTGTGCAGGGCCAGTTGTGGGTCCCTTCCAGTTCAGGATATTCTATAATTCATATGAAAGCTGCTACTTCTGCTTATTGTTTTCTGGAGAACTGATTCTGTAGTGTTGTCTAAAGTTGCCTGATAGATGTTTACAGGAAGAGGACTGGGGTGTTTTTTACAGAATTTCAGAGTATTTAAGGGTGAACGTGGCAACTACCTACACTGCAACATCAGTATTTAGGCTCTTCTGTTGCATACTCAGACTATTAAAACCCTGGGATTGTTAAGCAGTGACTGAACAGCAAACTGGGATGGCAAAAAACCCCACAAACTCCATCCGTATTATCAGCCTCAGCAATAGATTTCACATCAGTGGTGGGTGTGAGCAGAATTTGTTGTACTTGAGTAAATAATAGCTTTTAAATGTATCTTCTGTGTTACTTGAATAGAAGTTTTTTGCAATATTACTGTTGTCTCTAAAATACTTTGTTTTTTTACAGTTTTTAAGCTGATGTGTGATAAATGTTTTCTTCAGTCTTAAGGATGCTCTTTAGATAACATGCACCTGGCTGTGCTTTGACAGGAAACACTGTTCCATCCCAGCTACTGAGAGAGAGACTTGCCGAACTGGAAAGTGAAATAGAGAGATTCCGAGCTGAAAACACAACTCTCACTAAACTCCGTGAGGAAAGAGAGCAGGCCTTGGCAAATATCAGGTGATTTTTAAATGAAATGTTTTGGTGCATTCACTTACACAGTATGTTGCAGACTATCACAATGTCCAGTTACCAACAGCACAGGTAAACAGTTCATGCGTATCAGCTACAGTGGAGACAGGTCAAGAACCTTACACAAAAATTATATTATTAGGAGCCCCTACTATGTTGATATGATATCATTAAAAGTTATACTTGGGAGAATTTGTGTACTTTTGTTTTGAGGCATAACACAGTCCTAAATTGGTCTTGCAGAACTGGTCTTCATGCTAACGTGATTGATGCTTTTGCTTTGGATTGCATGTTTGTACAAACTGAGAATCTTTTATTTTGAACTGGGGCATTTATAAGCAACATGTAGAGTAGAATAATTACCTCTGATGACTTAAATGTGGCACACCTGTTCCTACCACAGCCACTTTTGGTTTGTGCTTTTGGCTGATGTTTTATTTGTGACCTCCTACTGCTGGCAAATTCTTTTCCCTGGTACTTTTGGGACAATGGTGTTCTAATGTTTTGAAGAATGATAGAAGATTTTAGCCAAAGCTTTTCTAAATTCAGGATAACTTTTGTGACTAGAAGAGTTTGACTTCAAACACCAACTATATGACAATTCTTACTCCTTAAATAAGTAATACCATTAATAGGTAAGTCTTCCTGGGGGTAATAGATGCTGGAATGGAATTAATGACCACAAAATATTGAGTCTTCATTTTCTTTCTTGAAATCCAAATTTGAAGTAGATTTGGGCTAAAACAACAACTTTGTTTCATAATTATAGGAAAGAAATTGCAGAGTTTGAACAGCAGAAAGCCCAAGAACTGGCTGAAATAGAAGAATATAAAAAAAAGGAAACGAAAAAACTTCAAAAGGAGCGTAAAGTTTTTGAAAAATATACCACAGAAGCTAGAGCAATTCCAGATAAAAAAGAACGTGATGAAATTCAGGTATAAGAACATACTGTTCTAGTCCCCACAGGAACATGTACATTCACTTAAAGGCAGTCAAGATCTAAATTGTAACTTAGTTGAAAGTTTGCAAGTGATTTCAAGATGGGAACTCTTAGCAGATGTGTGTTAGTGGTGGATTTGCCAGTGCTGGGGTAACAGTTGGATTCCATGCTCTTCAAGGTTTTTTTCCAATCTAAATGATTCTAATTGAGGAAGGAACTAGTCTTTGCAGTGTTGTTTGATAATTTTAAGGCAAAAACTCCTAATGAGCTAATATTTTTGTACATTTCCATACTAAAAACTGCTCATGACTGTAACAGAATGATCTCCAGCTTTTGAAACAAAATTACCAAAGTTAAAATATTAAGTTGTGAGTTTTTATTCATCATAGTGGATGAAAATGCAAACTAGAACTGCACAGGAGTTTTATTCTGTGTAAGTGTTGTGTAGTTGATGTAGTAATCTTCTACAATTCTCAAAGTTACATTTTAGTATCACTTGTAGGTCTGCTGGTATTAGAGATGTAAGAAACAAGATCTGTGTGTTCCTGCTTTGTGTGACTGTGTCTTCACTGTTTTCCTGTGCCAAGATTTTTGAAGGGCCCTCTCAAGGGTAGCCTTAAGGTTTTCATGCTACTGTCTGAAGTGCATTTGTACTGGCCAATCTGTGAGGGGTAAAGGATGCCAGGAGAGCAATAAAAACAATCCCTGTGATAGAAGTTGAGCTTATAAAGTTGGTAGTCTAAATAACATCTTTCAGGGAAGAAATTTCTCCTGCCTTTCATCCTCTGCACTGTTGAGCTGATCTTACTTTTTTGCCACTCTTGTGCCTTCTTTGCATGCTTGTATTTCTATTAGAAACTAAAATATATTTTAATATATTAAGACATGAAAGCTCTTTAATTTATAAATGGGCATTTTTCTAAGGCTTTAAAACAGCAGATTGCAGAGTTACAGGAAGATTTAAAACGAAAAGAGGCAAAATGGTCAACCACTCATCGGCGCCTGAAAGATCAAATAGAGGCTTTAGTAAATGAGAATCTGGAGCTGAAAGAGGAAGTCAGAATTATGGAGAAGTTTCGTCTAGAAGCCTGGAAGAAGGTAGAAGCTGCTGGAAGCAAGAGGAAAATAGAAAACTCTGTGATGACTCTAAAAAGATCAGAATCTGTAAGTTGCTAATCTTGGTGTTTTACATGTGTCTGTATGAATACTCCTGAGTTCTGTGTCATATACTTGGAACTCCAATAGCTTCAGCTGAGCTGTTTAGTTTTAATTTACTAATGTGGGGACTACACTAGTGGTGACAGAGAGAATTTTGTTAGTGTCACATTCTCTCCCAGTGTGAATGTTCACAATGTGCAACATCCTTTTTGTTGAGAAACTCGTCTTAGAAATTCAAACTTATGCCGTTATAAGAGAAAACTCATTGATGGGGTCTAACTTGTGACCCTCTGCCCCTTAAGGATCAACCAGGAAAAGCAGGCAGCTCACGACTGTCTAAAGCAGTTATATTCAGTTTTGAAACCATAACTGTTATTCTGGATTGCTTTTACCAAATTAGTACTCTGTAGCTGTTGGTAGTGAGGGAGCAGATGGAGGAAGAGTTCAAAAGTGCAGCCTGGGCTACATCACACAAGTTCTCGTGCTGACCAGGTTTTAAATGTATATAGTTCATGAAGAAAACTTCCAGTAAATTTCATGTCATATGGTCTATAAACTTTGTTGATGCTGTATGAACAGTTACATGTGACATAAACCATGGACATTCCTTTTCTTTTAGTGTTTACCAAACAGAGGCCCCAAAAGTCAAACTGCATCTCTGCCTCTTCCAGTACAGAAGTGCAGCAAAATGAATGGCAAAAATTATTCACAGGCAAAAGGTAAAAATGTTTTTCTGATTGGAGAATTCTGTTAAGTCTTTAAGATAAAAGTAATGGGAATTTTTGCTCTGTGGAGTGCATCACCACCTGAAAAGTAGATAGAGTGAGAGTTGTAACGGGCTTGAGCATATGGAAAAATACCTTGTAGGGTAGGATTCTGGAGAAAGCTGTGATGAGACCAATCTCAGCGTGAAAATGCTTGGTGTATTTGGTGGTCTGGAGCACAGCAGAAGCTGCTTTCTGTAATCCAAAACAGCATTCCTCATTGGTGTTCTCCAACCTGCAGATGTTGATTAGATCACAGAATCACAGAATGGCTTTGGCTGGAAGGGACTCTCCTGCCATGGGCAGGGACACCTTTCCACTAGACCGGGTTGCTCAAAACCCCATTCAACCTGGCCTTGAACACTTGCAGGGCATCCACAACTTCCCTGGGCAACCTGTTCCAGTGCCTCACCTCCCCACCCTCACAGTGAAGAATTTCTTCCTAACTTCCAGATGACTGTGTTGATAGCATCCAACTGCTGTGTCCCTTCTGAATCTTTTTATCAGGATCTGTAATAACGTGGGCTATGCCGTAGCAGGTGTTGCTTGTTCACTCAGGAGCAAAGGCTGTTTGCCTTCCTGAACATATGGAAGGTAACTGCAGGGTATTTTTTTGACACTTCTGACAGCTCTAGCAACCATCATGTTATCTGTCAGAGGAGCGTGTTCCAGAACTGGAGTTAGTTCTAATTTGATAGGAGAGACATGGGAAAAGTACGTTCCTGTTAAAAGGTTGTATTAATCTCCCTTTATTCATTACAAGGCATAACTAATAATGTTGTCTAAACTTCTAGGGGGTGGGAATCCTTTGTAAATCTACAGACATGAAATAGGAAAGTGCATTATGCCTGTTGCAATGATTCTTCAGTTGTAGCTTCCTGCTGATAAATGAAGCAATGGCAATGATTTATCCTTTTATTGGCATATTGCAGTTTCTACTGCACATAAGAAATGTAGGTGTCCTGTACAGCTTGACCTCATACATAACTGTAACAATTTCAGTGTCCAATTTAACTATTATATGTATCTTGAGTAGGAAAACTTCCTAAAACACCTGCATCAGGACCTGCCAATGACAGAAGCAACTCTGAGGCAATGACAGCACTGGAAGATTCTTCTAAGACTTTTATGGTAGTAAGTCTTGTGTCTTGATTTGATTTCTAAGGGGGAGGAAAAAGCCTAAAATAAAATGTTATTTGTACTTAAATAAGTATCTGGAAGGTGACTGATTAGGCTCTTTACTCACCTTCTGATGTTCTTCAGCTTTTACTGTCATACCAGAAAATGGCTAGATACTACTCAATGAAGAATGTTTTACCTTTGTCTAGTAGATTAATTATTCTTTGGCTCAGGGAAAAAAAAAAGCAATAATCTCCTGCTCTTTTGAATTTTGCAAAATGTTTTCCTTTTTAAGAGAGTTAAAAAGAGATGGATGTTCATATGCTCCATGCAGAGCAACTGTGCAAGAATCTTGTAAATTAATTCTTACATTAATTGTTGCTGGTAACATTCAGGCTTTATGGAACTTGGTTGTTTCATACCTTAATGTGGGTGTCTTAAGGAAATTGAGCACCATGCTACAACACACTGCTGAATTCCACTTTAGTCCAGACTACAGCTGACCACAGACAACCAATTACTGCCAAGTCTCAGTCTGTTTTACTACTTGAATTATACTAGGCATTGCTTAAACTCCAGATTGTGTTTATGCCTTCCCATACTTGTCTTTCTCTCTTTTCTGTTTCCTAAAATACCTGTCAGCACAGGAGAAAAAAATGTATAAAGACAAAGTTTGATTCGAGTTTGTTTGTCATCTCAGGACACCTCTCCTAATGAAGCTCATGTGTCACTACCATCTGGTCCTGCATATACAGGCACTGAAGAGATACAGAGAGAGACTGCGTATCCTGATGGAAAGGTGAAATGAGAGCTTGGCACTCTGAAGCTCAGGAAGACAGCTGTTGTTAATGATGACTGAGAATGTAAGTGCGATGGTTCAATACTGACCTCTCTGCAATGTTTTCATTAGGTTGAGAAGGTTTTGAAAAATGGATGTCACCTCATATTTTTCCCAAATGGAACATGGAAAAAAGTGGGTTCTGATGGAAAGACTGTAACTATAACCTTCTTCAATGGGGACGTGAAGCAGGTTATGCCTGATCAAACAGTGGTATGTACCCTACATCTTCCATGTTTTTCAATAAATACTTATTTATGCACCTGTGTACACACATAACATTTCTCAATTATGTTAAATCTGAACTGTTTTCTGCAGATTTATTATTATGCTGATGCTAAGACTACACATACTACATACTCTGATGGCTTAGAGGTCTTGCAGTTTTCAAATGGACAGATAGGTAAAGAAAACACCCAACCATCAGAACAAGTGCCTATATATATATATATATATACATATGTAATAAGCATCTTGTCTCAAATTACCTTTCAGAGAAGCATTATCCTGATGGCAAGAAGGAAATTACCTTTCCTGATCAAACTATTAAGAGTTTATTTACGGATGGACAAGAAGAAAGCATCTTTCCAGACGGCACTATTGTGCGTGTTGAGCGGTAAGCTTTCCCTTCTCGGGTCCCCTGGCCTGGGGCTGGCATGGGAGCACTTGGGGCTCAGACAGGGGCACTGGATGCTGACAGAGCTATTTCTGCACATTGACATTTGAATAGACTGTACTATGAACATGTTTTTACTGTTTGAGTTCGGGGGTTTTTTTTGGTAGCTGGGAGGAGACAAAGACTGAATGCCTGGGGGTGTTGTCCTGACCTGAGAGACTTCTCTGATTTGTACATAATCATGAGAACCTAGCTGGGAAGTGGGTCGAACTGACAGCTGATAACTGATAGCACTCAAAACATCAAATTTTAAACTCTTCTTGATCTGCAATGGATTTAGTGCAGGCAAAGTGCAGTAGAAGCTCCCAAGTATAAGGAAGTCATGTCAGTTTTACAGAAACAGGTTTTTCAGTATGAAGCAGATGGGATGATATTTAAGAGAACAGATTTTTGCACAAATACTGTATCTTTTTAAATTCTTCATTTAGGCTTGCAGTTGATGTTTGTTCTGAGATTAATTTTAAGATTATGTATAATCCTTACAAAATATTTGGGTTTTTTTTCCCTTTAATGCAGAGATGGAAGCAAAACCATACAGTTCAATAATGGCCAGAGAGAACTACACACATCACAGTTCAAGAGGCGGGAATATCCAGATGGTACTGTCAAGACTGTGTACATGAATGGACAGCAGGAAACAAAGTATGTCTCTGGAAGAGTCAGAATAAAGGACAAGGATGGAAATATTATCATGGACACTAAGTTGTAGGCAATGCCAAAACTGCTGAAGTGTTAAGACATCAGCAAAAATAGTGTACATTTCTGCAAACAAGTGAAAACCCTTGATGCTTGTTGTGTATATACTGTTTATAGTTTTTACAAAATAAATTTATTTTTAAGTGGGGTGCTACTACTACATCAGAGCTTTTGCTAATTTTTTGTCCATTTCCACTTTTAAGGAGCAGTTTATCCATTTAGTATTCTGTCATGGGTGGTTTAAAGGGTGTTTTTTAAATCAGCTGTCACTGGAAACTCAAACAGCCATCAATTACCTTATATTAGCCATCTAAGAGAAGATTCCTCAGTCCAACTTGTGCTGTTGTAACCCGTGCTGTGGTGAAATACAGCAGGTGGCCAGAGATGAGAGAGACTGGGTGTCAATTTACTTACTGCTTGCTTGACTTAATGAATGGCAGCACTCCTTTTCACCTAGCCTTAGGCTATTCTGTTTTCTTCACAATATCATTTAACTTCACTGCACAGTTAGGAGGCAACAGCATGAGCAGACCACAAAATCTGTTCTATAAACTGCTCTTCTCTATTCATAAGGCTAGAACAGGTGAGACTGAGGGTAAGTTAATTCTCTGAGCTATTCAAACACCAGAAAATGAACCGAAGTCAATCCCATCCAGTTCTTCCACATAACAGGTGTTTTTAAGTTGACTTGTCCATTTAAAATTCTGCAGTACCTACTAGCATAGGGCTGCTGCCAGGCTGGCCGATCCAATTCCATTCCTGGGGATGCTGAAAAATTTGGAAGGTACTCACTTTCCTCCTGTCCCTTCTGCTCCCCCTCCCCTTTCTCCTCAGTGAAAGCAAGCTCCATCCTTAGCATGTCTACGCCCTTGTTTACTCACAGCATAGCAGTGAGAGCTGTGCTCACAACTAGACAGGTCCTGGCCTTCTTGCGACTCTTAAACAGCAGCTCTTACATAATTCAGGGCTAAGTCCCTTTCAAGCTGGGTGATAAAAAATAAAAAAAACAAAAAAGCCAGAGTTGTTTAATTAAAATATTTTGAAAAGGAGCAGCTCTATAGGGTATTACCAACAGCACCTAGCACAGGTCTGGTCAGTCCCAGAGTAAGCACTGAAACTGAAAGGATCCTTCCCCTGCTCATCTAGACTGGCACAAGCTGCCCTCAACAGCGCACCTGGGCACTGCTACTGAGGTCAGCTTTGTACCCTTGCTTTCATGGGAGCTTGAGGGAAGGGATGTGTGCAGGCATGTGTGTATGAGCACAGACTGGACTAGAGGTTCTCTCTGAACAGCAAGAGGCTTTTTTACTGTGAGGGTGACTGGACACTGGAAGTGGTTGCCTGGAGAGGTTGTGGAGTCTTCATATATATGTGTTTTCCTCCATGATCTAGACAAAAGTCCTCACAGGGAGACTGAAAGGAGCTGAGCTTTACTTGTAAAGGATTTAGTACAATAAAGAGACATCCAAAGAAACCTTATAGGCTATAGCAGTAAAGGAAAACAAGCTTTCAGATGCATGCTGAACAAACTGTTTATTCCCAAACCTCTGAAGTGAGAGGTGTAACAACACCTAGAAGTGAAAAAAAACCCAACAACAGTGCAAACATGTTTCAGAACAAAGACAGTAAGGCTCCCCCACCCCAACTGTTTGCTCTCTCTCCTAGACTGGTGCTGGAGATGTCTGTCACCAAATACACCTGAAACATAAACAGGAGTTATGTCACAGTAATAGAACTATCATCTTCCGCCAAGCCTTCAAACAAGATACAAGTGTGGCCAGCATCAACTTGTTATCTATTTCTTTGCCACTATACATTAGTCCCATCTACTCCTGTGATAAGGGTATCACAGAACTACTTAAGGCTTCCCAAATCTTCATGCACAAAGCCTAGCCATGATGATGGCTTAAGGCTCCAAGGACAGAGATGGAAATACAGTTTGACTATTTTGAGATCAAAAAATGTCTGGAACATTATCTGCAAACATCTATTAGAAGATTGCTTATTAAATGGGAGGGGAAAATACTACGTAACAGTTAGCCAAGAAATAGGAAAATCCAAGTGTCTGGTATTTTCTATGGGTAACACAGTGTAAAGCTCTTCCTTTAAAATATTCCATGTTTGACTAGATCTATGGACATGGACATTTGCCTGAGTAACCACTGGCACCTGGCATTGCAATCAAATACATAAAATAAAGAAAATTAATTTTGATTATATAGGGAGAGTGCAGTGCCAAACATCTGCAAATTACTCTCCTCAGTTACTGGCAGCAAAAGCTCTTTATGTTACATCACTTTAGGGCTGTTTCAGTACCTGGTAAGTTCTTAAACCTGTAACCAGGGACTTCAGTAATGGTATGTAAATTATTTTTTAAACAGCTTTTTGTTTTATATTAAATAAATACTTTATTAATAGAGTAGAAGTGGACAGAGGGGATTTAAAAAAATTAAATTCATTCATTAGTCAACAGTAGTGGCAGTTTGTAATTTTCTTAAAACTTCTGAAATCATCCCTTCACAATGGTATGAATTCATAGTTCATAGTCACTGTACTTACATGTCACTCATCCAATTCTGCAAGTCCCATTTCTATCAGCTTCAGATGAACTAGATTTTTGTCATCTCCATACAAAGAAATGGTGACCTCTGGTGAAAGAGTCTGAAAGTTGACAGAGTTTTGACAGTGACAAATTTAAATCTCAAGCTAAGCAATACTCAGAAGTTATTTACTAGCTATACTCACTGCCTAAATGGAACTGAATATACAAAGAGTACTCCTGCTTTTAAGTAAAGAAAACTGGTTTTAAAGTAGCAGGAATGCTCAGAAACTTTGTGATTGCAGGATTAAGAAAAGCACCATGTAGTTGTCTCTGTTAGCCTTCCTCCAAAGTAAATGGTTCTCAGTTTTAAATTATGAGGGCCCACAGTAAAATACTTAAAAATTAGAGGGCTAGAAAAAATTTTAGACTGAGCAAGCACTAGCATTAAAAAAAGAAAGGTGTTTCTCACAAGCATGGAAGCAGAGAGCTGTTTTCCTTCCACGCAGTCCACCATGGCCCACAGTGCGTTCAGGCTCCATTCTGGGGAGTAAGGAATTCTTTTTGTGTTTTTGTCATCTGAAGCAGGTTTAAATCCAGCCAACAAAACTCGTACTGCCTGCACAGGGTACTTGAGCAGACAATAAGGTATGTGACGCAATCTACAATAAAAAAGAGAAGTGTTTGTCCACAACAATGCACGTGTCAAGCTCAACTCTCAGTAAGGACATAAGGCTGGACAGCTGAATGGTTCATACAGTAGATTTCCGTGTGGAAACTGGGATCAGACTCCCTGCTCTATGGTAACGCGCCAGCATCAGACCCAAGAGTTCCTCAGGCAGGGCTGGGCCTGCTGTGGGACTCTGCAGAACACCTATCACAAAGCAGGCCAGCACCAAACAGGCCACTTGGCCTACCAGGCACAAACTGCCTCCCCCCCAGCACTTGGGGAGGAGTGTCAAGGGCCTAACACAGACCTGAGCACAGGAATCCAAGTGCAAATTCATCACAGCACAGGCCCCACAGACTTCTGTGGTTCACAGTGATTCACACCTGAACATGCTCTAGACACACTACTGGAAATAGGTAGCTTGGGTTTGCATTATCATCTCTTCTATCTCTCTATCCCAGAAGCTAGGGAATGGGGAAGCAGAGCAGGAAGTGCAGCCCTGAAATAAAACACTGCTTCTCATGATCCTAGTAGTCTGTGAAGGAGGATATTGTTCAAATTGCCATTTTACCTCATCTTCAGCAAGGATGTGTAGATTCCCCAGTGAGCTTGGGAGCAAGTCCACGTGAATAAGCAGTACATATAAAAATACATATATGTACTACACATATGTATGTTCTATAGTACTAGCTATATATATACATACGTATATATATATATATGTGAAATTCATACAATCTTAGGGGACCCTAAAAGCCTGGGGTGTTTGAGACACTCAGCTGACATCTATTTGTCAGCACAGGAGCAGTTCTTAGTGTGGCTCAGCACCAAGCAAAGCAGGTATTTGAACTCCCATTTTCCACACAAGCAGAGCTGGGTGTGTCCCACTCAGATACTTCCCTATCCTGTATCTTGTTTCCCAGCCACCTTCTGTGCAGACTGCAGTCACACAGGATAGGAGGATTTGCCTGTACAGCTGGAGGGCTCAGTCCTTGTTTTGAGTAAGCTTCTTGGGTGCAGAAGCAGACTGTACTCCTGGGCCTATTCACAGGTTAAGTAACTGGTGATAACAGAAATCCAGTATTGCAATAATGGGTCTTCCAGAGCAACCTAAGACAGAAGCAGGTGCACAACCCCATACCTTGCAGACAAGTTATTTAACCAACCAACCCACTTTTTCTTCAACTGAAATCAATGATAAACAATATATATGTAGTTATATAAAAATAATATAGGTAAAAATACAACATTTCTTTGTAAGTACACATTTCATAATTTAAGTATGTACATACAGACATTCTACATGCATTTTTTTTTTCTTATATATTTACCTACTCATTGGAGCAACTAAGTAAGTACCATAGTCAACAAACTGCACCAGAATTTGAACAGGGACAAGCTGTGTAACAGAGAGGAGCTTTGCTCTATACCATAAACCATCCAGATATTTGGCAAGGCAAGGCAGTTCTGTAAAAAGAAAAAATAAAAAATAATAATAAAGAAGGAACACCACATAACAGTCCAAAATACAATGCCAATGCAGTACAAACTGAACTTGTTCACTTTACTCTGTTTACTCCAATTCTCTCTGAACTCCAATTCATAATCACTAGTATGCAATTTCAGTCAAGTTTCTCTACCTGGCAATTATGAGAAATAATAGCAAATTGCTTGGTAAAGACAGTGATCCAAACAGTTTAATGTTAAAACCCTTCAACTTGGACTCATTTGCATATTCCAGTTAGTACACAAACTGATCTCTAAGAGAATAGACCTAAGTCTGGGGGACACAAGGCAGAACAACCTAAAACCTCAACCAGAGTTTTACTAGTTGGTAGAATCAAGTACTAGCAATAACCATTTTCTTAATAAAGTTTTAGACCCACATACTTTACATTAAATTTAGGCCCAACAGCTGTGGACAAGAGAATTAAAGCCCATCTTTGCCTAAAAGGAAAAACACAGAATTAGAGTGATGCTCCTTAGGGTTCTAAACCTCAGTTACGTGACTTTCTGTACGTAACATTTGTCTTTGGAATACTTAATAGCAAGAATTTCAGTGACAGGCACTTCAAGGGAAAAGTTTTATTACTGCCAAATGCAATCTAAACACAGTTCATAACTTTAACAGGCATCAGAAGCTTGAGTTCTGCTCATCATTTTCCAGTGGATCAGAACGACACAAATGCCTCAATTTAATGAAAAGTAAAAACACTATTGTAGTGTATCATATGATGATAGTGCAGTGTTACTTCTTCCTCTCTAGAAGTCTTACTTAAAGATGCATAGAAGTAGAAATATTTGTATTTTTCAAAAAGAAATTCAGGCTTTTGGTACATCCACTTGAAACAACAGGGAAAATAAACACACTAATGTACCTTTTTCAAAGCTTGTTAGAAGAGGAAAAGACTCCACAATTTTATTACACCACTTCAGGGCCTCATCAAGGCTCTCTGCCTCACTGCCAGCAGCTCTCTCTGTGACAGACTGCTTTGTAACATTCTCAGAAGCTTCAAGGCAAATATAAACCTACTCAAAGAAAAGGCCCTCATGTTACAATTTTTGAGCAGATGACTTCGAAACTTCCAAATCCATTGGTGATCAACAATTATTAAAAGATTACTCATTCCCACCTTTGAAAGGTTAAGCACATCCTTGCTCCCCTTCTCTATTTGACCATTCAACATTCAAAGTCCATGCAGGAATCTTGCATTTGATCAATGCACAGTATTCTGCCTTTTGCCTGTAAAACTACTACAACTACAGGAAGTTGTGGGCTTACAAAAAAAAAAAATCATTATTGTTCTGCCAGATTAAAATCCAATGACCTAATTTCTTATTATACAGGCTAAGTACCAGACAGCAGCACTGTAAATTCTTAGAATTCATTTCTTAGAGAAATGATTAGTATTTCTCTGCCCCCACCCATGAAGGTATTTCAATTAAGAGTTCATTCAGAGGACTGCCCCTGCATAGCCACCTGCATCAATAACTCAGCAGCATTTCACAGCCTCTCTAACACTCTAGAATTGTTAGCCATGATTTCCTTTTCATCACCTTCACGGGACTGCAACATATGAGAGATGTTTAGAAGACGTACCTCCTTAGGAGACACCAAATGGGTAACTCTGACAGGAAAGGTATCTCCTGGAACAGGTAGCAGTGGCAACATGTATGAAGGCAGAACAGGAATGTCTCCTGCAAAGAGCCCCTAGGCCAAGACAGACTTCAGTTGAGCATCATATTTTGTACCAAAATGGAAACTAGCTTTGGTATGACTGTGGGTTCAAAGGAGTTACCTAAGAGCATGTATAAAAATGAACAGTGTGTCCTTGAAACATACTGACATGCTAACTCGATTGCTGATCATTTAAAAATGCATTACATGCAGAATTCCCTCCAAAGAAAGAAAAAAAATTATAAAGAAAGACTAAAATCATAGCAATTAATTGGCACAGATAACCCCGAATGCCATGCCCCAGTGTTACTGCAGTTTGCCAGAGCAAGCTATCTCCTAAGACCAAAGCAAAGAATAAATTAACTCCTTAGCCACCATAATTATCATGTCTTCAAAAAGGCAACAGATACATATCTCCTCAGTAGCAGTTCCTTTAGAACCACGTATTTTACAGTCTGAAATTCCACATATCATTAATCCGTTTGGTTCACAACAAAATAAAACCTCAGTGCATTAAATTATGCCTTTATAAGGATGCACAGCACATAGCTCAGCTGGGTCACAGCTCATGAATACAGCTCCTGTTCTCTCTTGTACTTCAATACGATATATAACAAAACATACAATTTGTGCAGTGACAGCAGCATACTCTGTACAGTAAAATTACTTTCTGAAGCAAAGATATAAACTGAAAAGACAAATACATTGTCAAGCTTAAAGAGAATTAAAGAGAAAAATAAACCTGATCCTCAGATTCCAAGAAAAAAATTTAAATAAAATACAGAGCAGTTACTTATGCAGATTTTTTTTTTTAAGACAACAAAGGTAGGTGAGAATTTCATTCCTTTCTTAAAGAAAAACAGATAAATATCCCAGACACCTGGAATAAAGAACCTAGGTAGTTCCCTGAGAAATCACTGGGTTTATGTTGAAATAGTTAATTCAATTTACTCTGGACTATATCCATCCTGGAATATATTTCTGTGAAAAACTAATCCCTTCAAATGGTAGAAATATTAACCTATTCCTGTAATTTTAGGCTTTAGAGTAACACAAAAACTATTTGGACTTCAAACAAATGCAAAAATCTCTTCTCATTAAGGAGTGCATGAACCAACTCTTGGCAATTCACTATCCCATACAATCTTATCAACATATTGCATGTACTTAGTGTTACTGCTGTTTGCATCACAAAACTGAACAGAAATATTAAAAAAAATCAAATGGTCACAACAAGAAACTGGGGAATCTTTTTAATGTTAGAATAACAACAGTGAAAGAGATGCACACACACACACACACGTCTTACCAGCTTTTGCATGTCCTGGCAATCTTCAGCAATGCAGTACTTCTGTTGTGCCATGAAGGACGAAAGCGACATCCCACCAAAATACAGGCTGATGGACAATTTGTCCCATGGGTTATCTGGTAGTTCCTATTTACACAAGACAAAACAGGATTATAATACTAACAGTGGGACTGGGGTTCTAGAAACAGTGACCAGGAAATTCAGCCCTGTTGTGCTGATATGCACTATTAATTCACCAAAGATACAAAACTAGTAAACATGATTACTAACATTAGTTATGACACAAATGGGACTGTATCTCTGGAATGGCAGCACCAGCTAGTCCTTCTAACACCGAAATAATTATTCCATGCTTGCTCACTCAAGCCCTTCTCTTTCACAATTTATCATTAGAAACTAAACTATCTGAAGTTGTTGGTTTTCAGAGAATACAGATTATTTGTTTCCCTATAATATACAAACATGCCCCTAGTTAATGATATAAAAATTTAATCACTTAGAATATAGAAGAATTTATGCTGTTGGTAGGTAAGCTACATGTCAGAATGATAATATAAACAGGATAAAAATTTTACTATCTTTAAGGGACACATTTAAGGCCTGAAAACTGTAATAAAGGAAAAGTCACAGGAGAAATAAATTTAGTTTTGGTTTTGTCTAAGAAATACATTTACTGCTACACTCCTTCATATATTGTTCTCAATGCCAATTAAAAGGAAAAAACCCAAAGAGTAACTTCATTGCACATCTATGAAAAAATTAAGCTACCTCAACATGTATTTCAACCTCTTCATTTGTCAGTAGCTCTTGAAGGCAGTCTACTGCATCCTGCTGCCAAAAATTTCCAACCTATTTGAAGAAAAGCAAGAAACCCACACATTAAGATGTTGGTAAGTAGTATTCTTCCTATTCTTAAGATAGTTGAAAATATGTGACTATCTTTAAAAAAATAGCTTCTTGAAAACACACATTGTTAGTCTGATTTGTCTACAACCGTTTAAATATTATCTATTTGGTGCATTAAAACTTACGTGACAACACCAACTCACAATTTTCAGATCTTGAAATGGCTTAGAAAGAGATGCTGGTTGCCAAGCCTAACCTTTACTTTACATAATAATGTACATGTACACAATTACCTGAAGCATGATCCAAAGACACAGAATTAAACAATCTGAGATAACAGACAACAAAACACAGAATACTTTAAACGCTTCTTTTATTCCCTGTAGTATCTGTTTGTTTCCCAACCCACAGGCCTACAAGGCTGTCAATCATAGAATGGCATTTAAAGATCATCAATTCCAAATGCCCTGATGTAGGCAGGGACACCTTCTACGAGACTGGGCTGCTCAGAGCCCCATCCAACTTGGCCTTGAACACTTCAAGGATAGTGGATCCACAGCTTCTCTGGACAACCTGTCCTAGTGCCTCACCACCCTCAAAGCAAAGCTTTTCCTCCTAATATCAAATCTAAACCTGCTCTCTGTCACCTTGAAGCCACCCCACCTTGTCCTTTAACTACATGCCCTTGTAAGGAATCCCGCCCCAGCTCTCCCCTAGCCCCCTTTAGGAATTGGAAGATCTCCCCTGGAGCTCAGCCATCTCAGTCTATCTTCATAAAACAGGTGCTCCAGGCCTCTGATTATCTTCCTTTGTCCTCCTGTGGACTTGCTCCAACAGGTGCTGCTCTTCAGGTGCTCTCCTGCTGACCTGTAATCCCTCCATCCAGGGTTTACAAGCCTATGACCAAAGATGCTTTCCTCTGACAGATGGACCCCATAGGCCCCCAGCAGATCAGGTTTCTAAAAGCCACTGCCATTGCGTAAGTAGCCGAACTCCTGACTGTGGTACCAGTCCTGTAACGATTTGTTAACTCACCAGACTGGACTGGAGCTTTCAAACCCATTCTCTTTGATAAGCAGGACTGATGAAAAAACGTACCAGTGCTCCAGAGACCCTTACCACTGCTCTTGGGATCTGCAACCCTTTTCAAGACTGCTACTGGCTGTATCACTGGGGCCAACATGGGACAGCAACACCAGGTAATAGCAAGTGGACTGCATGAGGCTTGGCAGTCTCCCAGGGACATCCCTGATAGAAGCACCCAGTAAGCAGCAACCCCTCCCGAGATCACCCACTACTATCACCTGCTGCCTTTTCTTAGTTGCACTGGGGTTTTATGGGGAGCAGATGGCACATGTGACAGGTCTGTCCTCATCAGCCTGCAGAGTGCCGAAGCAGTCCCGCAAGCGCACACCTCAAACTCTGGGGGAAGTTTCTTCCTGCAGGTCCTTGGCATTGCAAGCTTAAACTCTTCTGCATTATTGTCCCACCCCCAATCCCCCACCTTGGGTATGTGCCACTGGGAGAGTTTCTGGCTGCTTGGCCTCTGGCTGTGGGTCCACTGCAGACTGCTCCCAGAACCAGCTATCCAACCCCTTCTCAGCTTCCCTGATGTTACACAGCCCTCTCACCACCTCCTGCAGTTCAGCCACTCACTGCAGGAAGCCCCCCACATGGGCACACCCTTTTCCAGATAGGTCTGCTGCCTGCCCCCGTCCCAGGAGAAAGGTCCAGACTCTTCCTACAGACTGAGATCTACACCAGCAGGACAGATACTGTAGACCCACTGCCCTTGCTGGAGCTGCAGCCTTTATCTGTTTAACTGCTTCCAGCAACAAAAAGACTTTCTTTAAAAGTAAGCTGGTATTTTCAGTAATTCACATTTACTGAATGCACCATATAAATTAAGTAAGGTGTGATGCTATATGAAGATGTTATTTACAAACCAATTATGCACTAACAACAACACCTAAAACCATTCACTTGTATTAGTTTAGATTGTTTCCTACATAGCTAAGTCAAGGATGGCACAAACACTTGCAGAATTTGAAGATCTAAAATTTTCTGGCCATTTTGCTCCAAGAAATCCAGGCCTTACTTCTTGTTGCTACTGGAAAACAAATTGCCACTTCAGAGTATCACCCTGCCAGCTACTGCAGTGTCCTGTCTCAGAAAGGTTTAACTCCCCTGACAGCTGCTTCTGAAGCTTGGTCCCTTCAGAAAGCAATTTATCTGCTCCTGATAAAAAGCTGCCCTGCTGAAATGATTCTCATCAGGTCTTCTCTCAATCCTTGTAGGCAAGAAAAAACACCAGCAATTAGTCTCAACCCTTCTATAACTAAAGAGTGCATAGATTTGAGCAACTACCTCCTACCACATAAATTTGCCATTACTCACCGGTAGTGTCTTGTAGAGCTGACATGGGATGCAAAAAGGAGGAATACTAGTGTAAAATGTAGATGGATACATATGACACTGAGGAATGCTCTCTATGTAACCACGGTCTATGTACTGTACCTATATGAAATGCAAAGCTTTCCTGAAATCATTCCTGGTTTTTAAGTTAAGTTTAAAAAGAGAAAACATTCAATTACAGCATTCACTTTTTTAGAGGGAAAAAAAAAAATAAATGGTATGATGGTAAGTAGGTGATGTGGCAAAGCTGAAATGAAGGAAAGCATTAAAAAACTGGTATGGCAGATTAGAAGTTCAGTTTCCCAACTTCTCTTGCAAGAATTTGTGAACTAGGATAGCAACAGGCTTTGCAATACTACGTTCAAAAATCACGAGCAGACTCAAGAGGTTAGGCAAGATTAACTACTAAGAAAGTAGCAGAAAGAACTGAAAACAAGAGCCACTACTTCCTGTGTGGGGATAGGACAGGGGGGGATGCTAAACCTAATTGTTTTCAAAGCATTCTGCGTATGGTAATAAAAGAAAAACCTAAAAAGGATTACTTACAGGTGACCAAGGGTAGCTTTTTATTCAAGAAAATTTATCATTACCAGGAAAACTATGGGAAAAATTGTGACAACTGAAATAGGTAGACAGAATTCATCTTTAGAACAAATGTAAAATTCAGGACAGTAACCATACTTTCAAGTAGAATGAGCATCTGCACTGTCAGGTCAGCTGAATGAAAAAATGTGGGATCCCAAGTTTAGAGGACTGGATTATTTGCTGTCTTCCCCCCCCCCATACATATGCACATACCCGTACACCCTCCCCCCATGTAAAACTTACCTGGAGAGTACTACCATTGACGTCTAAAATTTTACCTCGATACCACATGGTATCTGATCCTCTTACAACACAAGCTTCTCCCTTTTTCCAGCAGTAGGGTATCAGAAGACCAAGGCCTTTGAAGGCACTTTGCATTTCAGTCATCAATTTGCTTAGTTCAATTTCTTGAGGACGGGGGAACAAAACAAAAAAAAACCAAACAAACAAACAAAAAAAAATTAAAAATAGTCTGTAACATATTCACATGAAGTATTTCCATCACTAAAACCCATCAGATTCACATGAACATGTGTATAAACATAAAATATACGTGCTGCAACAAAGAAGTATTTTCCAACAGTGATACAAAAACTAGTATACAACATCTAGTATACGCAAACAAGTTGATACTTAAAACAAAAAGTAAACTGCATTTCCAAATCTGAAGTCTTTAGTAACTCAAGATTCTAATCTCAGAGAAGGGTCTATAAATTTTCTAACTGACACCTTGGCAGGACTAATACAAGAGCCATACAAGACACAAACGAGAAAACAGACTCCCAGAGACAGAGGTAGGAGACCATGAAACAATACAAAGCAGGTGCCCACAAGAACCTCTTCTGCTATGGATAGTATATAGCACTAACTACTCGACCAATACAGTCCTGGGCAAGTAGGGTTCCTGTACTTTGAATTTCAAAGTTTTATGGTATGATCTAGTATTAAATGTACTTGTGGAACGAAAATTTGTTTTCGTATGTAAACACTTCTCTAAAGCACAATATGTTATCATTGTACTGAAGACTGACACTGCTTCTGTCAGATGAAAATGAACCCATTTCAAACAGTACGAACAGAAAATACCACAAGGTATAGAATCTATCACAATACAAGTAAAGAGCCCAAGGAAGTTGGGTACTGAGCTCAAACTGAAGGAAAAACATGCAGTAATATTTGAAAACCAGGCTAACTTCCAAGAATCTTTATGACTATCTTGGTTAAAACAAATCACTTACTTTAGTAACAGAATGTATCACAATATCAACCTTCCAAAATAAAGCACTTGCTGCCTTACACAATACTGCCTAGAGAAGAAAGGTAAGGAACCTGCCTGTCCAAGTATTTGGGTTTTTTGGATTTCCTGGTAGGGTGGAAGGACAGGAGAGCTGATTTAAGGACAGAGCGACACCTCCTGGGGATTTGAGTTTCTTCTGCTAGGAAGCTGTGGGATCTCTTGCCACAAGGGAGGCACACATGCCCCTTGCCCCCCCATGCCAAAGGACACACCTCCTCCCAACAACAATCTTCCCAAACTTGTTCTGATACAGGACACATATACTAGAACGTGTATCTGGTACTTGCTGATACACAAAGTGCTCAGATTCACTGACAAACATTTTCTTCTATGTAAGCTTACCAAATGATTTTGGTATTATATAAATAGTTCCATCACTTCCAACGCAACTCACAACAGCCTGAAAAACTTTTGCTTCAGGTACAACAGGAGATTTATATGTTTCCTCCATTCCTGAATGAGGTGGTGACTCGTCAGTTTCACATGATTTTTGTTTGCTCTCTGAAACAGTATTTTCCTCTGGAACAGCTCTCTCTCTTCCACATGCAATTTTGGAATCACAAACATCCAGTTGTGTGTTCTCTCCCTCTGAATGTACATTAAGATGTTTCTTGGAGACTGAGCACGCCATGTCAGCTTTATCAGTTCTAGCAGATTCAATCAAATCATATCATATCAATATATTAACTGACAGCTTGAGAAGCACCAAAGAATAAAATAATACAAGTAAAAAAACCAAACACACAAAGGTGATAAATAGTTGTTAAAGTACTGTCAAGCATCTTGTCTACCAACTTAGAGAACTGAAATGTACAATGATACAATTAATAATATTACACTCAAATTCACTGAGTATCAAGTTCTCTGGGTATGTATGCTGCAGAGGACAAATCAATTTTTTTTATTTATTTATTAGCTTATCCCACTGTGAATATCAAAGTCTGAAAGAATATAAAGGAAAAGTATCCAAACCTTCTGTTTCTAAGCGCCAAACCCTGTTCAATAAGGTATTCAGAAGTATCAATTGTTTTTCCTGTTTTATCTTTGCAAAGGATTTTCACAGGCAATGCACAAGCCCCATCGTTTCCCTGGAAAAAATGAGAGAGCTGGACAACATATTACCATATGCATTTCCTCTAAACTACAGGCATACTTTTCATTTTTTTAGCACTGACTGCAAATCAGACATACTTTCCCTTGTTTTATTAGAATGAGCTGCCAAACACTTCCTCCAGCGGGAGCTTTAAGCCCACTCATAAATAGCTTCACTCATCATTGCTTTTGTTTCCATACACACTGTAAAACCTCACTGACAGCTACCATCAGACACTGAACAAATCAATTTTTTTTTTCTAATAGTGAGGAAAATCAATTACTAATTATGTTCATACATCACTGGATTAATTTTTCGTTCCTTGATGCCTGAAACAGAGTAACTGCTGAAATCATTCACATCAAGAACTTGAGCATCTTACTTATCTGTCCATAAAGACTGTTAGCATCCAGTGATTCCAAAGATACAGGTATCATTCTCCAGTAACTAAATACACCTAATACTAAGTTCTTTCCACACTGGGCAGCCAAACTGCTCTAATGCTCCAGTGAGAAACACAAGCAGAACAGAAAGAAGAAAATGTGCCTTTTAACTTACAGCAAACAGCTATCAAAGCAAGTTCCACTCAGGACTTTTTGAACAGTCAAATATTCAGGAAAAAGCCTGAATTGACAGCCTAGCAGAGATTTTCAAAATACTACTGGTTTTGATTACAAACCTGTATGATTATTTTCACTTGTGCTCCGGTTAGGTAATAGGATAAGAATTCACACACTGTTGCTGTCCACTGTGTGCTTCCACCTGTTGGTCTAACATAGAACAAAGATAATCTCTAGGGCAAGAGAAGTTGGCGTCTCCTGAGTGTAACTAAAAAAACCTTCTTCCCTTTATCAAGAAATTTTTTTTTTTAAACTGCCTGAACTCTCAGGAAAAAGAAAAGACACTCTTCATTAATCAACAATAAAATGATATGATTATTTATTTCTGGATGTCTTTGACAGGAAAGATTAAAAAAATATACTCCCAAAACTTCAAAGTGAGGAGGATTATGAGTTCCAGAAGTATGACTCCTGCCTTGACAGTCTAGAAAAGACTTTATGTGCAGTTACATGAGATCCAATTCAGCTCAAATTCTGAGCCAAGGAAAAAAAGAATTCCATGAAATAAATCTGTTCCCTATTTTATAATTCATCCTATAAATTTTATTTCTATAGCACAGTTTCTGCCTTATTGGTATGTAGTATAACCCATAAAAAAACCCCCAAACCTTTATAAAACAAATCACAGTCACCACCCCACTTCTTCATTCCAAAAGCAAACCACATTCAAACCTTAGATAATCAGTGCTAACATAGCAAAATAAGTTATATCATTATTAGTTTCTAATGCTGCTACTCAGCATAAGGGAAAGGCTACCTTATATCCGTCAGTGAACATTCTATTGCTAATGTCCTAATTATCTTCAAATTTTCCTCAAGTTTTCTTAGACAGCTGATCTCCACTGTTTTTTCAGCTCCAGAATCATAAAGTATTACCTGTTACAGGCAAGAAACACAGTGACATGGAAAAAACACTCTCAATGTTATCTGTAAGGAATGGTAATTCAAAGCATGCCTGAAGAGGTTAAAACAATTTCAAACATTACCAGGATTCAACAAATAACTTTTGCAATGAAGTACTTCATCACACAATACCAATGACTACCACAGCATAGGAAGGAGACAAACCATACACATGTGCTCAAATGGGGTTAAACGACTTTACAAACTTTTTCTAAACCTACAATTGTTGAAATCGCCCCCTCCCCTCCTCCACTCCCTTTTTATTCTGATGTGGTTAAGTAACTGTTTGAGAGCTCTTAGGCTCAGAAAGCAGATGATGCAAACCAGAAGTATAGAAGGTCCCACTTCTGTTTTCTGCTAAAGAGACTTCCAAGCGTACGCTCATGATGGTGGAAAGAGCCAACGGTCATCCAGTCCTGGATTATCTGTACGATTCAAAGGCCACTCTTACTTTTGAGGCAGGTAAGTATCTAGTCCCAAAATGCTTTTTCTGATGCTCTTTATTATTTTCAAATTGGTGCAACAAAACATGTTTAAAGCAGCACTGTATTGAGAGGATACTATGCAAAATGTTATGCCTACATGGCAAAGTGCATCACCATCAGCTTAGGGTTCAAGCACCAGCATGAGTACATGTGTTTCTGTTCACCTGGCTCCACCTTTTAACTAGAATCACTGTGTTTGAATTACTGTGACATTCAGTTTCACACACCTGGAATCTAACCTGAATTTTTAAGACTACAGCTTGGGATTTCTGTGCCACGTTCCAAAGTTTAAATATACAGAAAGTCAACCTCATGGTCCTGAACTACCTCATTCCCTGTTGAAGGCATCTGAGCTTTGTTGACACAGTCAACTTATTTGCAGAAATGCACAATGTAACTTAAACACTTGACAAGAGGCCATATGAGAAAATATTAACACAGAAGTAAGAGCAAAGGTTTGACCTGATTTTAATCAATGAATGCTTAGAAGTTCAGAAATGAAAGTCCGTTATGCTAAATGGTTTACCTCTGCACTTGTTTCAGAGACAATCCTGCTTATTTGACCTCTTTGCCACTGTCCCACATCAGGTACATAAACTGCACAGTGCATACTACTTTCCCACTTCAGAGACTGTGGCTGGGATTCTCTGTAGACAGAAGCCATCTCCTCCTGTAAACTAACGTTCAGAAAAACACTTTTCTAGTGGTCTAATTTTACACCATCAATAAAGGGCTTATTCAGTCAATCACTGCTTAAGTAGCAAATAAAGTTTTAGTAACTGTTTAACAGACACACAGTATAGTAGTTTTTCTTCATGACATGTTAGAAGAACATGAAATGGGAACTATAAAACACATGTAACCTGATTAAAATTCTGTAAAACTACGGTTTCTTAAACTGTAGAATTAATCTGAGTGTTCCTGACCACATTATACAGCAATACTTAAAAGATTCAGTGTTTCTCTTGACAACTTGAGAGTGTGCTACTCACTTGTGTTGTGACTGATTAAACAGAACTCTAGGCAGTTACAACCAAGAAGGTAAAAAGACAAATAAGAAAATAACCAACTTGCACTAAGCCATGACCTGTGCACTTAACTGTCTTCAAACAGCAGGCACTACTACTTAAATGTTACCTAAACATTTACCAAAAGAATGCTGAGAGACTATGCCTAGAAGTTTTCTGAAAACTTCTTAATAGTCTACTGGAATCATGATGAAAATTACTGCAGTAATTCTATGCCTTGGGATACTGGTATTATTTAACCAGACTTCTCATGAAGGAATGGGAAAGAAAAGAAACAAAGATTTCATCTTTCTGGACACTGCTTCATTCATCAGGCCTCAATACTTACTACATTAAAATGGATTTGAAACAGGAGTCAGATCATGTACTTAACTTGGAATCAGAAATATTAAAAAAACAAAACATAGTGCCAACTTGTCTTCTGTTCCTATACTTTCCTTAACAAAGCAATTTAAGTCAGAAGCCTTTGAAAAATGCAGTGTCAAATGCAACTCTCTTCAAAATTTGTTCTAACTATACCTCACCACTCTGTAGTAAGAACACCTTAAATGAAAAGTTCTTTGAATTTTAGTACCTTTTCAGTATACTTTCTGATGACAGCAGCTGTACAAAAATTTTACTAGGAGACACAACATGAGTAATTCTCCCATGCATCTCCTTGTTAGAAAGTGATCTGAAATCCCCTTCATCCACTTCAGAGGTTTTAGAAATTTCTTCTAGAGGATCATCCCATATTTCATTGGGCCCTACCACAGTGCATTTGGTGTACCTGTAAAGAGCATAAAATAATCAGAATGGAAAGTTTAAACACATTTTAAACAAAAGTAAAAGTAGCTCAGTGGTCCCACTTCAACAGGATAGGAATCATAACTTAAAGTAGGAAAAAACCCAACAAAAGACAAAAACATTTATAAATGCTACTTCTGAAACACTCATGATAGCAAAAATATTTTTTTTCCTCCTTCAGAAGGCTTCCTTGCACAGTCTCATGTTAGATGGAAACACTCTGCATTCCAAGCTGTCAGGGAAAGCTGAACCTCAGTGTTTGTGTCTGGCTTAAAAGACATCAAAGTACCTGCTTCTGGGAAGCAATGCTGTCTCTGAGTAAAATCTGCAGCACTCAACTCCTACAGTGTGTAAATACTACTTTCAGAAGTAAAGAATATTAACATTAGCAAAACATTTACTGTTCCAGCATTCCTTAAGGATACAAATACAGCATAACTGGTGCTAGCACTTTCCTAAGTAGAGTGTTAGATGAAGTATAATCATGGTAATACCTTAATGAAAGCTTGTTAAATTGTGTGGACTGAATAGAATGATGCCCAGCAGCAATCAAAAGTTGCCCGGTATATATTTTGAGCCACACCCAGCTTAGTACAAATCTGCATGAATTGTGCCACCTAGAGTTTGCAACAGGTTGCAGCCTGAAGAAACACACTTTTAATGCAAAAGAATCAGTTTCTCGCAAACATCACTGAGCAAAGGAGACAAGCCTGAGTTTAACTGCTGCCCATTTCTGGGCCTCTGGGAGGAAATTATTTCCTGTTTTCAGAGATCTAACCACCTGTCTTCTTCAGGGGAAGGAAACAGTGCTCTGTCAGAGAGAAAATTCCTTAGTGCTTAAGCACCAAATCATCCACTATGAAGGCTACAATTGTTTATGCAAACTTTCATGATGCAGGTGTTTGGAAACTGCTGGGTAAAACAGCTAACTTGTGAAACCAGGAAAGAAATACACCATAGCTCAGAAATAGGCTTTACCTTGTGAGCAACTCTTCTGAACTATGGACAAAGAATGTGCCACAGAGAGCTCTCACAAGTGAAGTACATGTGACATGTCTTACAATAACCCTTAACCTCAGTAACTCCACTATGGCATTAAGATCCTAGACCCATCAGGAAAAAACCTATCAATTTGGAATGGACTTCAGACTCCAAAGTTTCATTCTGGAATTCTGTATGGACTGCCTCCTATACCAACAGAGGAGTAAGGTTATTGATGTTTGCTTATCACCAAGTCAGCTTTAACAGAGCACTGTGTTCTCCTGCTTATATCATACTAGTTTAGAGGAGGCTTCAGTATCCCTTATCCCTCAACAGCATTAAACATGGAAGGCAATAATATCACAAATGTGATTCTAAATAATCTTAAGTAGGTTTACATTATTTGGTCTTGCTTTTTTGAAGACATTCATCTTCACAAATGGGAAATTCAGTAAGAACGACAAATGAGCTCTGAAGAGCTAGATACCACTGGAAAACAAAGCAAGCTAAAAAACGCCAAGCCCCCCAAGAACACCCCTTTGCACATCTTCCCCAGTAGGAGTATCATTCCAACTAAAAAACAGGGTGCACTGGGGGTAATGTTGGTAGCTGGGGACAAGGGTTGCAGGGGTGACCTCGGACAGGAGAGGCCAAGTGGTGCCCTGGGGCAGACGCAGCTTTGTAACACACACTCCACAGGGCACCACTGAGCCCTTCCTGTAGTGAAGGTGGTGGCACCTCTGATTTAATGAGGGGCAGAAAACACCAGGGAGAGAGATGAGGCAACAGAAGAGAGAACATAGAAAACCCCACGATCCTAAGAACAGAAGGTATTTTGTGAGGCAAGAGGCCCACTCCTGAGGAACAGAGGCATGCAGAGGGTTCATGCTGAAGCACAGGATGGAAAGAAGGAAGGAGCAGCATGGATAAGCTGCTGTCCTGAACCCAACCCCTGCACTGCTCACTGCCTCGCTGAAGGGACTGAGTGTAACCTGAGTGTAAGGAGGGGGAGGAGAGGTGCTTGGAGTAAACCTGATCCTGGGAAGGGTAGGGGCTATAAATGTTTGTCTTTTGTGTACCAGTGCCTGAATCAGTAATTAAATATTTATGCTAATTGATAATAACAAAGTTAAATTAAGTCTGCTGTGCCTGCAACAGCTTTTCATAAGCAATTTCTGTCTTTATTTTGATCCATGAATTTTCTTGCTCCTGTTTCTTTTATTTTCTCCCAATAGAAGAATTAAGTGTTACTAAGATTTGGTTGTATTTTTGAGGTAAGATGAAAAACTTTATGTTTCCTCCTGAAAAAAGCAAATACAGGAATTTTCTTTTGGAATAAGAACTTCCTGTTTAACAATCTATCCATTTCCATCAATATTCAAACATTATTAATGAAAGAGTAATTATAGATTTTCATTAATACAGCCCACAGGTTATCTCTGCAAACAGCCAGGAAATTAAATACAGCAGTGTTATATCCTTGTAAGCCACATGTCCTCCAGCATGCTTCCCAGTTCTGCCGTGTTCCCAACTTTTCCTGCCTTTGTCATAGCTGGTTAGCTGAGTTTTCTATTAACAGACCTTCCAAAGGGTTGACTTACCTTAGGTTCAGGTTAAACACACACATTTCTTGTCTTACTATAGGGCAATGGGAATCTTAACAATACGCACTTTGGGAAGATGTGGCACTTCAGGATACTGCCAGTATGACAAAAACATTTAATCTCTCATTTTTGAATCTGTTACAACTTCAACACATTATGTTAGCCAAGATTTAGTTTGAGAATTCAACTACAATGCTTTGAAGTGACACTAATTTACACCAGCTGATCAATGTGACCTGCAAATTAATTTATCACAAATGTGGTAAATTCCAGTTACTGGAGGTGACATGCTAACACCAGTAACTTCAATACACAAATTTAGTCATGCACAGTATACTTACCCAGGTATGTAGGATGCTAGGTCTTCTTCAACTAGCTGGCAGTTAATACTAAGCTTTCTCCCATTATCAGCAGAGGAATTGAAGAGTTCAACAGATAAGATGTTATCTAAAAATTCTGTGAATATAAACATAATTAGTGCAAATCAATGACAGTATAAAAATTTTGTCATTTTAGAGGTGCAACAAGTAGTACTAGAAGACAGTATTTTCGTAAAATTACATTTGATGTATAAAATAATTCATTCTGAACATCAGTATGTAGAGGCTTAGCTCTCTGCATACCTATAAAATTCACTTAAAATACAAAAATAATTACTATACATTTTTTTACAAAGAAACCAACTCCTACATTTAATTCCATTTATTAGATGGGTTCCAAACCACCATTCCACAGGAGCTGAAAAACAAACTGCATATGAACAATAAATGATATTGAGAAAAATCCTACTAAGGTGTGTATGTGTTAATCTGAAATTCTTTTTTTTTGGCAATATTTTAGAGTGGCAGTATTCACACTCCCAGTTACCAATAAAGTCAGGAAGTGTCAAGAATAGCTAGTACTCATGGAAACAAGCCCATCTGAATAATCCAGAATACTTTTATGACCTAATACTGGCGTGGTCTGTAAGAGAAGACAAACAGAGCTTTTGTCAGAAGTTGTATCTGTTATTTTGCCTCCAACTAGTTCACATTTAGATATTCTCACTCCAGGCTACCTCTAGCATGTATGAACATAAGCATTTCAAATAAATAGTATTATTTAAAATACGAAAGTGCACGTTTCTACATTTGAGTTGACTTAGTTATTTAAAAAAAAATTAATGCACTCTTGATATCTTACCAATAACTGAACACAGCATAAGTTTATCTTCAGTCATTTCTTCAAATCTTTTCTTAGCTTCTCTATTCCACTCATTTGTCCCTTTAAAAGGCTCAATGCAAGCCAGTCTACACCTGATTGCCTGAAAAACAACTCAAAATTAGGCATCTAACATCACACACACTTATCAAGACCATCTCATTACAACTCAATGATAGACTTTGCTCTCATGCAAGACAGCATGACCTTGGCTTCTGGTTCCACATTACCACTATTTGACTTTGTTTAAAACGATCCCTTTCTTCCCAGTAGCTGAGCATGAACCTCAAATTCAGATACAGAAAGAGCTTACTTCTCCTTGCCTCCCTTTATGGTTAGGCATAGAACTGATGCAGAGATCAGTAAAGATTACTGTTGAGAAAGAAAGCCTTAATCCTATTTGCTTACGATATAATAATCTTATATGCTTTGAGTCTGGGTTAACGTGGCTATACCACTGTAGAATTCTGAAGGTACAAACACAGAACCACCACAGTACCTATGACAGAAAATCTGTCAGGTTTTGAAATGTATTACTTAGAAGACATAAGAAAGACAAGAAATCTGTCAAGAGTAAGTGCTTTGATTAGAAGAACTTTTGTTTAGCATCTTTGTTGCAAACTGGCTCAATTTTAAATTCACTGTGAATGTTACTGTTTTCTCCTTCTTTACTGCATCAAGAGTAACACAGGTGAGGGAAAAGGGAGACAAAGGAAATAAAGGCAACAGAAATAATGTTTTCTGCAGATATTCTCTGGCAGTCAGAAATATGAAAGTAAGTCTGACAGATTAAATAAGCATTAAAAGAATGGGCTGTGAGTGACAAACCTAAAACTACATTCAGCACTACTTATTCCATGGCCAAAACTTCTGCACCACCCAAGCCCTGCAAACTATTATTAATGGGCTGAAAAAAGTCTAACTTCTCTTCAAACAGCCTAACTCAAATCTCTTAAACAACCAACTTAGATTTGAGGCAATGCACTATGTGAGCACACGTGAAGACTTATCAATGCTTACTTGCAATAGGATAAAGCTGCACAAACAATCTCATTTCTGATACTCTCACCTTCTGAATGCTTAGCTTTGCAATCCTGTGTCCATTCATGTTCAAAGAAATCCTAAATCCTTAAAAATTATTTCATTTAAAAAGAAAAGATGAGCACCCAAAACATTAAATAAACCAATCATAAACCCTGGCAAAAAGGAAGTTGCTTAACTATGCTTAATTATTTCAGACTGTAAACAACCCTTTCATTCACTGAGGTGCTACTGAGTGTTTAATCCAGGCCAACACTGATTTACCTTTTGTGGAAAGCTCAGAAACTCCTCTTTTACTCTGCATATATCTTTATGAGTTAAATTAGCAGTGTTGCCATAATCAACGTATTTTACTGTAACTTCTTGATGACTTGGCAGCCCTTCAAGAAAAACAAAGCCAGTTACTAGAACAACAAATGATTATCTGATGCAGTTTAAAGCACCAGAATTTCAGAGCAAACCAAACTTCACACCATATAATCATTCACACAGTATAATAATTCAATACAAAATTTTCAGATTTTTATAACCCAATTCAAAACCTGTATTAAGAGTCAGCTCTTTCTCACTGAAATAACAGCTAACCACTTTATGAGAGACTGGCACACTAAATACATATCAGGTAAACATGTAAGCATACACAAATACTACACTGCCCATACAGGCAACACAGAAGTCAGCATAAGCAAAACCTTCTTTCATCCCCTTTAAAATTACTACAGAGAATTATTAACCAACACTTATGGATTGGCTATAATAAGACAAATTGATATTTCAAACTGCAATAGTAAGTGAAATACTGTGTAAAATAATTATAGAATTCCAATAATATCTGGGAAATGAAGTATACTGCTTCTTAGAACAAATGCATAAACCAGTCTATTAATAGCAAAAGCATCTGAATTAGTGCTGCTGACTTTATGAAACTATTAGTACCAGAATGCCTAGGAAAGATAATGGGCTGTTTGATATTGTTCATATCTGTGTGTGACTGAACCAGCAGCACATCCGATTTTGCAACCCAGCATTACAGTGAAAAAAATCACTATTTCACCTATTATCTGTGCTCGGTACCAATTCCCATCTTCTTGTTTAGCAATACAGGCTTGGCCTTCAACTGGGCAGAAAATTTCCAAGTTTTTCCCATTCTTATGTTTATATACCTCCTGAATTTTCTTTGCAAGAGCTAAAGAGTCCACGTTTTCTGTCTAAAATTAAAAAACAAAAAACACTAAAACATATATACGTACTAGATGTTGTTTTCTTCATGGCAGGTTTGCTCCTTAAAGGGTTAATTTTTTCCTAGTAGCATACTCTCTCATCTTCCCCACAAAATTAAAAAGTGGTTATGAATACATAAAGTGAATTAAGAGGCCTAACAATTGTTGAGTGTTGCCCTGTTCAATCACAGTTCTAAACAGTAACACCACATATACACACAGGAGTTAACCACGTAACGTTTTTTTGTCAGTTAACTCTCTGGGATTCTAAGAATTTTTGCAACTAATCTAGGATCAATCTAAGACTGTAAGAATTAACATAATCTTGTTAGTTCTATGAATCCTAACAATGGTTACAAGTCACAGAATTTAACAGAACTTGGAGCTTATTTAGTGTGGACTACAATAGCTCAACATTAAAATGTTTGTTCAGAGTTTTATTTAAATAATCTTAACTTTTAAACTTACCAAGCGGAGGTAGAAATCACTTGGACTATTAATGTGACAAACTACAACAAAGACTTCTTCTCCTTCTTGTGGAACATTAGGTGGACTGTAGTGCAAGATGGTATTGTTTTCTAACTGACTGGGAGCCTGTGATCTAAACCTAAGATAAACAAAACAAAATTTGGAATGAATTCAGTCAAAATTAAATGAGAAGAAACCACAATATGGTCTTATAAAAATAACTCAATTCATGTTTATTGTATGTGTTGCTTAAACTTTCCATCTTGAAGCTGGTACAGTTAATTATCTCTATCTTCTCCCATGACAAACATAACATGTGGAGAACAATACATGGCAGCTGGCTCCTAAAAAGCTTTTATTGAAGATGCAATAGAGTACATTTAAATTGTTAAAGGTGAGATTCCTCTGTACATTGACAAAACCATTTTCTTTTTAGATTTCCTTTTTCCTCACAAGAAAAAGCAATTACATGAGGAATACAGATGCAGTAAAAAAATTATCTCCCACTGCTCCAGCCACCACAGCTAGTTATGCTCAACCATAAACAATGACCTTTCCCTGTGTGCTTCACTTTGCAAGTATTACTGCATTATCAATTACGGCATAAGAGCATAAACTAAAGGAAAACACGTACCTTGCCAAATCTAAGAAAACTAATGCATCCTTGAGAGACACTGGTATGTTATTGCTGATTTCATTGAATGGAGGTTTTCTCAAATCCACAATCAGAACACCATCCTCTTCTCTAAATACTACCATTGAAACAACTTTATTATTTACCATTTCTAAAAATTTTGTCTTTGCTTCCTCTCCCCAACCTTCACTCTGTGTTAGAAAGAAAAAGTTACTGACAATGTCAGAGAATGTTAAAACAAAAAATACAAATAATAATTAAAAATAAAATTGAAGCAAATGAAATTCTGAACACAGTTAGACCTTCTAGTCCATAGCCAGGACAGCACTGAATAGAATTCTTGTACGATGGATTAGTAAGTGTATTTAGCTGTATAAAGCTGAGCCAGATCAAAGGGCTGCAGTTTCCAGCATGTTTCTTCTGAAGATTCAAGTTTGCATCCCTTCTGATTGTTCTGTTAAACTAAAATTGCCTCTCATTTCATGACTTATATACTTCTACCTTCCCACTTCATGTGAAAGTTGACTATCTTCTCATGTCTTCACAAATGTATGGCATGGTTTGGTCCATTTATACATTCCTTGTTTCCACAAGATCCTGCATGATGTTTTATCTACCTCAAAAAGCCTGCAGGAATTTATTCTCTGGGATCAAGATCATGCATTTCTCATTTGATACTGCAAATCTGTGACTTTTTTTTTTGGGGGGGNGCCTCTTTTTTTTTTGGGGGGGGGGGGGGGGAAGAAAGCACGTATAAGGAAGGTATTTTCCCCACATTTGTGAAAATTGTTCCAGATCTTTCCTATTTAAATTTGTTTCGGTCAACATCACACCATTCAAAAAACCCCCAAACTAAGAAGCAATAAAATACACAGCTGTATTGGACATTTCCATATTCACATGGGAATGAACAAAAATAAAGCAAGCCTAATAAAAAGTGAATACTGAAGAAAGTAATGCTGTGATACATATCCTCTTCTGTGTAATGGAATAAAGGCTGATAGTAATTTGTTGTTATACTGAAAGAAAACACTTTTCAGCATACAGTAAAAAATTTTAATTAACAGAAGGACAATCCCTGAAAAGATTCTCTTAAAAATTCTGAAGCCATTTCTTCTCTGACTGATTTTTGAAAGTCACTACTTGCATAAAGTTATCAGACATGAACTAAAAGTACCAGTTTTGCAATTTCTTTTCAAATTTGACAAAAGAACACATCTAGAATAAGAGTAGTGAGATTTCAGCCTAAAAATATGTATTTGTAAGCCCAGAGGCTTTTTAAGATAGATTGCTATAAGCTTTTATTTGCTTTCCAATGAAAGCAATGAAACCCATCTGTTTACAGGAGATAATTTAACTTTGAAAAAAATACAATACAACTTGTACTCTTAAGTTTCATCCTGTTTACAGTGGAATAGGGTAATTTTCAATTACATATTAAGGTCTTTAATATAAATCTTAAGGAAAAAAGCTTCTGAAACACTTCAAGCTGCTTGTACTTACTGCATTTTTGGGAACAATATCCTTCAATGAACACCGTACTGCTAAAGGAGGAATTGCGGCAAGTTTTGCCTCAATATGTGGATCAGGCTTCCTTACAAACAGACAAATGTCATCTGTTTCAATAGCTTGCAGAGCAGCAGGATCAGGCCTTTCACTGGGATCACATCTAATGTCAATGGGAACAAACGCAATACTAGCTTAAAAGCAAAAAAAACCCAAACCCATCACCTAAAAACCCCTAAACCAAACCCCAGACTTATAATAAAGGTCATAATCACAATAATTGTCATAAAGTTGTATCAATGAAACAGAACTGAAAAGTCTCAATGAAACAAATTTTTCTTTTGTAAGCAAGATGACTCATTCTCTATTTTATAATGCAAGTATAAGTTCAATATTTTAATGGAGTAAGGCTTGCACCCTTTTGTACTTAACACTGCCACTTTTTTCTGTGGGAAATATTAAGTAGAGACTATTAGTGTAATCTGGGTATCTGGTTATCTATTTGTGTGAAGGCAAGGAAGGGCTTGTTTCTCAATATTGCGATCTTCTTGAGTAAGAACAGTTAAGGACAACAACTGCAGACAAAAACCTCTCTCTGTAAACATACCCTGAGAAAATTAGAACTACAGAGCTTCCAAAATCAATCAGGAATACTTTCAGCACTGCAACATCACACACTTTGTATCTTATTGGATCACAAGGCTTCCTCTGGTTTTTACTTTCTAGGGGAATTAGTTCTGTGATAATTCCGCGGCACCACATTCCAGTTTCCTTACTCTTAATAAAAGTTCTAGCACCTATATGGAAGCAAATAAAAGGACTCAATTCAGTACTTTTAATTATTTCACACTACAACTATTATTACAGTTCTCCATAATATTCCATTGTTCCCATCCTCCACACACATAGCAAAAGTGCTACTGCTAAAATAAAGGCACAAGGACAGTAAAACCCCTGTCTCAATAGGCCCTAGAAATTCCTCCCACATTGATTTACAGTGTCTGTAAGGCTAGGAAATGATTGGCTTGTATTAAGAAGTCATTTCTGGCCATCTTTCTCTACCTCTTAGTAAAGTTGCAAAAAACTTGATGTATAAGGTAATGACGTACTTTTTATCAGTTTTCTATACACGTTCTAGAAGTGAGCAACATTACCAACATGTGGGTTAGAAAATAAGTTTAGTGATTTAGCCATGTATTATTATTGCCTTTCGTTTTTACTTCTAGAATGGTTTCTACTCAGTAAACGTTAAAAAAAACCCCCACAACTATCCACTACAAAGAAATGTTGCTTGCATGACAGAAATCTGATTTACTGGAGTAATTAAAGAACTTGGGTCGCCATTACAAGCAGTATACTGAAAAAGCCATCAGTTAACAATTACCACCTAATGCTGGAAAACATTAAGTTTATAGCCAGGTGTTTCACCTGCTCTGGTGACTCTACACACTCAGTTTGCTGAGGTTGAGAACTGCAGTATTTTTTAATTCTAGTGGTTTTGTTTATAGGATTTAATAAAAGCCTACTTTACCACTACTTCACCAACCAATGTGTGTAAAGTTTCCCTAAAAAAATTAGTTGTAGATTTCAGAATATAAAAGGACTGCATTACTATGTAAAGGTCTAAGAGAAAAAAAGAAGCTATGATACTAAGGAATGCATACTGTGAGGTAGTTATTTTAAGCTATGTAGACCTTTAAAAATTAACCATTTACCTAGTTCCAAAACGTCTGAAGGCAAGAAATACGAACTCTTATTACAACAGAAGTTTTCCAATTTCTTCTCCAAAGCCAAAGCTTCTTTCCTCTGTGAGTATCTCCGAATATAGAAATGGCATGGATTTATAACATGGCTTAAAAACACTAATTCTGTCAGACCTGAGCAAGGCATAAAACAAATTATCAAACACCCTCCAAGTAACTCCAACAGATATTGTCATATTTACAATGGGGTTTATGTTGCATTAATCGTAACAACGTTACCTCAATAGATTTTAATCTGACAAGTCTGCTCACACTTTTTTCAAACTATTACCATGTCTGCTTTCTGATGAAACTGTTCTTTCCAACTACCTCCCTTTATGCTACCCTGCAAAACAAAAGGCTACCTCACTGCTCAGAAAGTGGTAGCCTGAATTTAAGTAGGTAATTACTCTGAAAGACTGCAACAACCACAAGTCAAAAAGAACCATCAAGGTAGATACTGGAACTTATGATGCCTCTGAGAGAACCTGTGAGAAAGTTTTCACTAAGCTAAACGGACAAA
>VXBX01007999.1:370818-383308 GCA_013400415.1 Scytalopus superciliaris | reverse complement strand
AAAAAAAAAAAAAAGGATGCCAGCTCAGAGGAACTGAAACAGACATCATTAAAGAATTCCTGAGACAACTGTAACTACAAACACACAACATAATACAAGGCAAAAATAACATAATGCTTGACAATGGAACATTGAAAGCATCAGGTATTAGGAAACTTGCCTTCCAAGTCATCTTCAAGTATTTCTTCTATTATGACATCAGGCATTTCTTCTTGGTCATCCAGGACAAGCATGTCCTGTTCGTTATCTTCACTGTATTTGGGGAAAATTTTATTTAGAAATAAATTAATGTAATTCAGTCTGTTTCCAGAAAAGCACATGAGTCAAAGCAGAGGTTTTATTAAGAACACATCACTATGTTAAGAAAAAAACCTCCTAAGAGCTGCTTAAATGAACTGTGCTAAGTTTTTGAATATCAAGACAACAAAAAGTGACACTGATTTCTGAAACTTAAAAAGAAGTGGCACAGACACAGCACATATTCCTGGGCACAGTTCAAGCGAAAGATGATCTGATGCTTAGATGCTCAGAGACCACAAGTAAAAATACAAACTACTTGAAAAAAGCATTAATAATGTAATAAGATGGTCCATGTTAAAAACAAAAGGCATGTTAGATGCTTTTGCACTAACAGATACTCTTCACTGAAATTTGCAGAATTTTCCAATATTACAGTATGCAATAAGCCTCTCTTAACATGATCATTTTTATCTACAACAGCCCTCACAGCGACTCCAGTTCATTTTCTCAAGCTTTTGTCAAAGACTGCAGGGGAAAAAAAAATAAAGGGGACTAATAAAATAAAAGCAACTGCAATTTTAATAGTGTTTTATTTTCTTTCTTAATCTTAAGTAATTTATTTTGGCATTTGATGCAATCACTATTTAGACAATGAAAATACCACCATTTCAGTATCTGCTATTCATTTTGGAATTTATTTATACTTAAAGAAAATAGTTTTCATGATGAACATCTCTATTACATGTATTATGAACATGTAGACATGGCACTTGAGGACGTAGCTTAGCAGTTGCCTTGGCAGTGTTAGGTTTACAGTTGGAGTCAATGACCTTAAAGGTCTTTTACAACCTAAGTGGTTCTGTGATTGTATCATTAAATGCCAAGCAAAGTTGAAAAGCACAGAGCATAAAAAAGATTCTGGATGACTTAGGCAATACAGTAAAATATACTCAGGTGAAACACCAGTAAAACCAGAGAACTGAAACACAAATTGGACTAACTGGAACACTGACCTAAGCATGTGAAGTTTCACTTGGATTCAACATACTCTTAGAATTCCATAAGCATATATAATTTTTTTTAATCTCCAATACCTGACCACTACAGTAACAGGTAAGTTACTATACTTATGCTCTTTTACAAGAAAAACACTTACTTCTGTGTCATTCCCTGTTTAATCTTGCCCAAATCTTCTAGCGAAGATGCAATCTGGTAACTTTTCAGGAACAAGCTCAAGAGGAGAGAACAAGTATCACAGGTGACATGCATACCTGAATCGCTCTGATAGTTTGAGATTTATGCTACTTTTCAGTACAGTAAAAGATTATATGGGTGGAAGAAATAAACTGGACTATGTAATTAAACAACAGATTTGTCTGCTCATTTATCTTCACACTCATACTTCAAAATTCTCTTGCCTTTTGCTTTCTCCCTCATGCACAGAGTACTGCAACATTCACTCAGTTTTCCCACCTATACTCAGTTTACTAAATTATTCTGCAGAGAGAAAAAGAATTTTCTTCCTGAAGAATAAAACTGTAACTTAAGTGCAAAATCTATGCTTCTGTTTATTACGCCAATAACCATTTTCTTTACCAATTAAAAGTGGCAAAATTTTTTCAATACTTCTACATTTAGACAAGAGAACTGTAAACAATTTCAATCAAATCCTCAGCTTTACTGTCCAGTTTTAGAAACTAGCAGTTTATGAAAACTGAAGTGTAAACAGTATTAAACAGCCATCTGTGTTTCTCTCCCACTGACCCTTCAGTAATAAAAAAACCCTTCATTCCTTGTTCTACCATCTTTAATGTTCCACAGAATGTGCCTCAACCTCCATGCACCTCCTAGTTGTGATTTTTTTTTCATCTTTGGTGTTATTCTGGAGTGGCACAACACACGTGAGACCTTATATTCATCCTTCATTGGGCCCTCTTTGCTCTCCATTCTGGTTAAGTTCTGAGAATTTTCCAATGCAAAAAGACTAGATTTTGTCATCTTTTAATTTTCTTCTAAGTTGGGAGAATTTGCCATTTAAACAGGCTTTTAAGTAGGCTTCTCTGACATTGTTTTAGAAATAGTGACCTGGTAGGTAGGGCCTAAGTTTGCTAAAAAATTATTTTAAAGTTTGTTTTATCCATATTCTAACTCAAGAACTCAACTAACACGACAGCAATCTTGATTTTTGTCTAGCATTGCAACAACCTGCCGAGGGAAGTACTTTAGTCACCATGCCTGGAAGCATTTGACAAGAGAGCTGGGGTTCTCCAGCCTGGAGAGAAGGCACTGGGGAGACCTCACACAACACCTTCCAGAAGGACGGGCAGAGATTTGCTGGTGGGGCCTGTTGCTACAGGACAAGAGATAACAGTTTTAAACTAAGAGAACATAGAGACTAAGAGTGGTTAAATACTGGAACAGGTTGCCCAGAGAGGTGATAGATGCCACATCCCTCAAAAGGTTCAAGGTCAGGTTGGATAGGGCTCTGAGAAACCTCATCCAGCTGAGGATGTCCTTGCTCCCTGGAAGAGGTCTGGACTACATGACCTTTAAAGGTCCCTTCCAACCCAAACCATTCTGTGATTTAAAAGATACGTAGAGTGTACATTCAGGAACATGGTAAAGGTGAATGCAGTAATGTTAGGTTAGTGGTTGGACTCAGTGATCTTAAGGGTCTTTTCCAATCTAAATTGTTCTACAGTAACTGTTCACACTTTATATGCAAGTAAAAACCTTTGAGCTCCATTTCCCTGTGCCAACCAGAATCTGATGGCACACCCCTGAAATATAACAGGATCCCCAAGATGCTCCAAATTAACACCATCCTTGTTCTGCCCCTCCCCTCCTTCACTGTTTGTGACTGTGGTCTTTATCACTGCACTCTGACCAGCCTCATGACCAAAACTTGCATAGGGTCAGGTGTACCACAGCTATGACCTATTTTCTGACTCATCTGTGGAATAGAAGTTACCTGTCACTTCCAATGAGGGCTGTGTGGCAACCGGGATTTCCCACAAATTTCTTTACACATCAGTACCCCCAAAAAACCATTTAAGTGTTTCCTAAACATCAGAAACTGATTCATTAAAAAAAAAAAAAAGTTAGGCCATTACTCCACCCATTTATTTCTACCTACAAAGGATGAAGAAGTTTCGTTGGTTTTTTTTTTCTTTTTTTAAAGTGGCTGAAGTCTAGCAAGAATTTTTTAAATGCATGTGTATTTGTTGACATAGCAGCAAGTTGTGTGTGCTTTCTCCCTGATGCCTCAGATGAAGGCTATTGTGTACCTCTTAGCAAGTACTTTATACTGATGTTTGAAGTAGTTTTTCAGTCAACTGAAAGTGAGGAAGCTCAACTTCTGCTATTTAACTGTTATATGAACAGTTTCATAACAAAGATAATCAGTGTATACTTTTGCCTCCCAAAAGATCTTCCACTCCAGTCATTTACCTTGTAAGTATTTTTTCCTTCAAACACTTCACTCTTGAAAGCTCAGCCTCAATGGGTAACTTTAAATCATAAATAACCTGAAATTAACAAATATAACCTTAACTTCCATTATACAGAAAGTAGATTACACAGACTGCTACTTATCTATAACATGACAAAGCCAGAGCATGACACCTTTAATTCTATGGAAGAAAACACAAGAGTCTAGCCAATAGGCAATTCTCAAATTGATCTTACCTTGCTAAGACCTAATGGCCGGTATTCTGTAATGTCAGCATGTAAAAAGAAGTAAAAATCAGATATTATTTTTGCTTCAACAGGAAGCAAGTGACTTCCTAAGCAAGAAGGGAGGCCTATGGGAAGAGAGTGGTGGCTGCCAGTTCCCAACAATAAAACCCCCAAACCCCAAAATCATACTGGGTAAGACAGAAGCAAGTGACAGAGCGGTGGGGGGGAGTGGGGGTGGAAAGGAGGGTTTAGACTTCTTTTCTGGGTCAGATGATAAAGACTCAAGTTTCTTCCAAGACGATCAGGAGAGTGTGACTTAATTCTGGAGTAGTTCTGGGAGAAGCTTCAAGAGCTCTGTAATGAAAAAAGGCTTCACAGACTTCTAAGTGATGAAAACACCACCCTTTCACTGGTCAGTACTGTATCACAGTTTTCCTGTTTTCCCACTCCATCTGCTGTTTCAGACAGCAAACTCTTCAAGGGAAAAGCCACATTTTCTGCTTCACATCAGTCACCAGGCTAATTTGTGACCAAGACCAAATACAAACTCTGTATGTCTGTACAGAGGGGCGGGGTAAGAATAGAACACTGCAAAAATGTCAGTATTGAAGTCAGCCAACCAGGACCACAGAAACTTCTCATCCAATTCTGACTGTAGTCCTTAAAAATAAATTATTTCACAGTGCAAGAATGCAACTACCTGAGAGAGGTCACAATCGTTTCTTAGAGAACGTGTAAATTTTAATTCCTTTGCAGTCCTAATGGCACCAATCAAATGCTTTTTCTTCTGTTCAATGACTTCTTTAGCTTTTGCAATACTGGCACTGTAGCTGTTGATACTCCTTTTCCTGTATTAAAAACATTACTTTTCAGGATTTAATATACACTCAGCTGTACAGATTCAGACAAACTGTAACACACAACCACCAGTCATACCACAATGCAAAGTGGATACATCTCACACACAAGATCATCTTCCCCAAACAGTGAAAGGTAGAAGCATGAGAAATGCACTTCATAATCAGAAGAATAAAAGTTAGTAGTTCACACTGAAAAGTCAATTTAGTGAAATATTCTTTTATCAAATGCTAGAAGTACTCTTCCATTTAAACCTCCTGATATTTCCAAACACATTCAACTGAAAACTAAACAATTGGATTTTACAATTTAATCTACTAACACACCAGATTCCCTTCTCAGAGGCTCTCCTGGAAATCTAAGCTTTGACATCTCTCTCTCTTAAACCCGAAGACATTATATTTTTGAAAATGAAGCAGTAAAGAGTCCTTGGGCTTCTATCAGCTTGAAAATTTTCAGAAAGTTAATTAAAAAAAATAAATTATTCCTCCTGTTAAATTGATTATTCATAAATGACAGTATTAAAAACACTCAAAATTAAGCTCTATAAGAAGCTTAACATTATGACTAATTTTTCTTAGAGCAGAGGCTGCATAAGCTAGTGTTTTCCAACCATGCAAACCAACTCCAAAATGCCATAATGAAAGAGCAAAAACACTGCACAAAAATTTAAGACAGGTATTATGAAACAATGCTGTGAGAGACTGAGATTTTGTTTGGAATTCTTTCACCTGAATTAGAAACAGCTTCTTAATAAAAGCAGCTCACCCGTACCATACTATAAAACTAGTTTACTACCTTGAGAGGAGGGTAATAAGTTCATCAAGAGCTCTATCTGCAGCTTCTGCAACCTTGTCTCCTTCATGCTTCACTTTCAACTCCAAGTATTCCAGCATCTGTTTTGTTCAGCATGAATAAACATGCATTTATTATTTCATTAATCATTATTATTTTGTTATTCTCACAATACTATTTCTTTTAAAATTCAGAACAGAAGCAATGAACAGTAAGACAGGGATCAAAATTCCACAGAAAGAGTTGACACAAATCACTTACAACTCATTACAGCACTTTATTTACTCTAAATTCAAGTCAGCTGGCACATCTTGGAACCTCAACTGAAGCCTTTAGGTCTGTGAAGCAAGAAACAGACCTTAATTCCACTGTCTCACTTTCCTTACTTGATATTCAAACACAAGTAACTGAGACTACTACTGGTTTTTAAAACTCACTGTGAGCATAAACAGAAAATAAACTGGGGGGGGAAAAAAAAAGAAAGAAAAAAGTTTTTTTCCTCTGGCTAAGTGTCAGTTTTGTCACAAGTTACATTTAATGAAGAGACTATAGGAAAAGATCTCAGCAATACACTACTGCTTTGGCAATTCTTGATCCTTGCTGAAAAACTGTTCCAAGACCACAGCTGTACCCATGAGTTATATTAGGGCTACTGAAATGGTACATTTTTACAAGATGCTATTAGAAATTCAACATATCTTTGCTTAATAGACTGGCCACTGCAATAAAGTTAGAAAGGGAACAGGCTTTAAAGCACACCTACTAGAACTAAGCTTTTTAATCATTAAATACTTCCATACCTGTGTCTCTTACAAGTAAAACACAGATAAATGGTAAAGACAGAACTGCAAATTTTTCTACAGCACACTTTAAAGTTTAAATAAAATAATTATAATTGATGAAGTTCAAAAGTCACTCAATAAAAGCTATTAGCAGCATTATTTGATATTTTAGGATTCTCCCTATGTTTTATACTGTGCATAAAAATGTATTACTTAAGTATTTCTGCATATTCTGTCCCTTAAATTTGTTTACTCCTGTTGCCTACGCAATTTCTTTTCCACCTTTAAATCCAGAAGAGGCACAGTAGAACTACAGAATTAGCACAGTTGCTAGCACGAAAACAAATGCTGCATTCTGCCCTGATCCAAGGAAACACAAACTTTAGTATTTAAAGACTAGCTTGCATATGGCTCTGGTAAGTATTTGTATTGATTTATTAACTTTAAATTATCTTATACACTCCTTTACAAACTACTCATGAGTTCATGGCATTTCTGTGAATATAGAGCCTCAAACTGTTGAGGAACAAAAGAGGTATCAAAACAAAGGCAAGTAAAAACACATTTAAATAGCATAATGTGTGTACTCCTCATAACAAACACCTCCAATCAAGAAGAGGATTTAATCTTTTGTGATTTAACTGATTTTCACCCACCTCATCTGCTTCATGGAAGTGGCCAAGATTACAAACAGCTGTGCATATAGCTTCCTCAATGTCTTGTTCAGTGTTGTTCTCCTGAGGAAAGATTTGCCAATGAACATAAAGTTGCTTGTATGACTAAAAGACAAGACTATCTATAACCATTTGCCACTCTGATAGAGGCACTTGATGCGTGTAGGACTCTGAGCAGCACAGGCCCAAAATACTTGGCTCACCTGAACTTCTCTGAGAACATTTAGTGTAGTACTTCTGGAAGAGATTCTAGATTTGTTTTTTTAAATACACACAATTTATTTGCACACACACACAAAAATCAAATGAAAAGAATGCATGAAAGAAAAGTAAAATAAAGTTACTAATACAGAGGAAAAAAAACATGGAAGATTGAAAAACAGGAACACTGCAGCCTAGAAAAAAGTATAATATTTAGGAATATCATTTGGGAGAAACAAGAAACATAGTAAGCTCCCAGTATTAGGCTGATATAAGAAAACCATTTTCAAACTCCAATGGGCACTATGACAAAAGTACCTAAGAAACCACAACAAACATTTGCAAGTTATGATTACTTCAAAATCAGTGTACAGGACAATCTTCACAGAAGAAAGCAACACTGGCACTGGATGTATCATTCCTTTCCAGTTTACTCTATCACTTTAAAATATCCACAACATTAGATCCCCTGGCCTAAAACTTCACAAATCTCATTCAGAAAGATCAGGTCAGGAAAATTAATAGATTATTTAAAGAGAGATCCACTTGTCCAACAACCTTTCTGCCCTGAACTATTGCTCTAATGATGTGGGCATGAGCCTTCCAGCAATGTCAAAACTAAAAACCAATAAACAAGTTCCAAACCCAAATATTGTGAAGCCTGGGGTGCCTTAAGAAAAGTTAAATTCAAAATACACAATTTCACAGCCAGCTGAATAGAACTAACACTCTTCAGTTATGATCTTGTTTGGAGGTTTGAGTTGCACTCCTTTTGTCAAGTTATTTTATTAACACTGCAGTTACACATCAGTTCTACAGTAAGATGGAATAAGCATGTAACTATTAAGGCTGCAGGGTTGTGTTTTAATAAGTACAGTATTAATCATGCATATACAAGAACAACAAGTGGGAATATAACGAAATTCCATGTTAACACACCATGCCTGCTGATGGAGCTAGAGCTGGTTCATCCCTCAGCCCACCATTTGAAGAAAACAGGTGATGAAGATTCTTCTCTTCATTATTGTGACTGAAGGGCCTGCAAACAACAACTTTTTAAGGAAAAATCCTCTACATTTTAAATAAAATATCAAACTTCCTACAAATACTTTACGTGCAAGAGTATTTCAGAATTTATCACTAAATACACACACATACTTATTTTTTAAACAGTTAAATCCACACTGTGATATGCAGCAGATACCCCTTTCTTCAAAACATTTCCTTTCCACTAAAATCCTCTTAAAAGTAACTTGGTTTTCATGTGACAATTTTAGCAAGGCTAAACAAAACCTTAGTAGCTGGTAGTGACTCTTACCCTCAGTGAGAGTAAATGCATGACTATGAACATTCCAGGATTCGTTTTTCATTTGCTGCCCAAATACTACCTTTTCAGATACCGATTATGCTGTTAAAATCTTTAGAATACATGGCAGATGACACCAAAACCATCTATTGGCAACCTGCTAGGAAGGCTATCAAATTCTCCTGTAAGATCACCTATGCTTCCTCTTCTGTAACAGCTGACAAGGCCCTCATAAAAACAAATAAACAAGCCTTATTCCAGGGAAGAAGCACTGTGTTGTTCTTGCTATGCTCAGTTTGTTCATTTGACAGACTGTAAGAGAACCTGGAGAACACTGCTGCAGAGACTGACAGCCATACATGAAATCTTGAGTTTCTGTTCCACTTCAGGCAAGGTTAGCAACGCCATGTTACATGTGCCAAACTCAGAAGATAAATTTCCTACATCTTCCTTTCAGAACAGGTCCCTTATGTAACATATTTGAATGAATTATCTGGGAGTATCCTTTATTGTATGAACATTAATCTCCACTGCAATAGCAATGAGGGGAAAGACACCCAGTCCACACGGACTAGACAAGTGAGCAAATGAATGTAATTCAGATTTGATCATTACCACAGAACATTGCTGGCATCTAATATTTATACAGTTGTGGCTGGTTATCTAAGCAGGAGATGAAATGGGATCAGCAGGGGGTGGGGGAAAGAGGCACTTCAATGGTACAGTCCTTCCCACCACAGCCTGGCATTTCAGCAGATCTCCCTCTGAACCCTTTTAAACGATTTACCAGTGCTTAAAGCTTTCACACATTTTCAAGGCAAACCAAATTTGTTTCTTGTTGCTCTCAATGTGTTCCCACAGTACTAGGCAACCATACTGAGAACACACGGATAAAGTTTAAAGGATACATTAAGAGTCAGCCCAACAAAAAGGTCTGGAAATGCTTACTTGGTCAAGTCCTCCCCCAGTCTGACATCTAAACATGTGAAAAAGGTTTACCTTGCTGGTCTTTCTGAGTTGCCACCACACAGCCCAAATTTAAAGTTTGTTCTAGTCTAAATTCAGAGGGAAAAAGGAAAAAGTGAGTTCAAATACAGGGTTACAATCAAGTCCCAGGAAAAAATGTTCTATAAATCTCTTTTCATCTTCAGTATCCACCCCTGCCCCCCATTTCAATTAGACCAAGCTTCAAAGAAAGTGCTGTTGAATTGTGCAAGGGGAGGTCTAAGGAAAGAGCTTCCAAGCAGAAGTTCTGTAGCCATTGGTGTACCTTTGTGATAAACAAAAAGCTTTTCTAGTAAAAGGAATCCCAGGTCCCTGTTTTCATTTAGTATTTTTTCCACTATTATGCAAAATTTGCAATATGTTGTATTACTGAACCAGACTCAACTTACTTTTTGAATAAAGTTTAATTGCACAGCTGAAGTGCCAAATTGGACATATCTTTATTTTGCAATAAATGCTAAATATGAATTTCATAAGAAAAAAGAGGTCTGGCCACACTCTAGCTCTAGCTTTAGCATAAACTAAAAAAAAAAAAAAAAAAAAAAAAAAAAACCAAAACCCCCAAAAAAAAAAAAAAAAAAAAACCCCAAAAAAAAAAAAAAAAAAAAAAAAAAAAAAAACACCACCCCAAAACCAACCACTTACTGCTTGTCCAAAACACAGATTTCTGTGAAAAAAATGGCATTACCATGTCATAACACAGAATAGTCATGTGCAGAACATTTGGTTTTTAATGTAGAAACAGAAATGTATCTATAACTCAGTGTACTATTGGGCAAGGAAAATTTTGGGTTTTTTTAAATCTTTTAAGTGTTTTTATCTGAGAACTGACACAAAATGTACATCTGCATCAGCTGCTTTTTTGTACACTCTCTGCAGACAAGAGGGTGGAACAGAGATGTCAATACGAGGCATTAATGAGATTTGTAAAAACACACCTTCCTAAACCCAGGCTTTGGGCATCTCATGTGCGCTACACAGCAACACTGCATGAGAAATGCTGGGTAAGTAGGAGGTCATAAAGTGCAGGCCCCTAGCTCAGAGGGGACCTGAGCTTACTTTAATCACTCTCAACAAAAACATGCAAGATCCTGTAACATCACTACCTAATAGCACCACAGTGACTATTGAACAGAACTTACTTCTGTAGAAGAGAAACAAAAAAAATCAGTGTCTTCGTCCTTCACATCATCGCACAATGCTGTAAAAGCAAGCACAGAAAACACTCCTGTAGGGCATCCTAATCCACGAGGCAACAGGAACACACCATCACCAGAGCAGTCTTCTAGATGGTAGTCATCAATCAACAGGAATTAAAACACTGATTTTTTTAATGACAGAACATGAAAGCTAGGAATACAAGTCCAGATAAACAGATACAGGAATTATCTGGGAATTACAAAGCCTGACCTGCACGTAACAATTAGGGTATTATCTGCATCATTAACTATTATGTTGCTACTACATTCAGAACAGGATAAACACACAAAACGCAAAAAAGGCAACAGAAACCACACATACCTAAAGTAAAGGCAAAATAATTGTTTTATAGAACACCCATAAATACCGTGCATTCAATACAATTTTGCAGCTCTTGGAAAAAAGCTACTCATGCAGAAAATACCAGAAAAATGAGGTTTCTTTCAGAACAAACACGTCAATAGCTTTGTCAAGAAAAGCAGCAGGAGAGGAAGCAAAACGTATTGACTGTTCTTCCTAACTACTGGAAACACATTAAACAAGCAATGCGCTGATCAAATGTGGCAGCCCATCTACTGTCCTTAACAGACTGCATAAAATACAAAATGCTGCACGTGAAGAAACTGCTGGAAACACAAGATCCAAAAACCTCACCTTCCACATTCAAAGCTTTTGACATACGATACAAATCACTGTTTCTCTGATTCGGTTCTGTAAAATCCTCTTCTAGTAGCTTAGGAGATTGCCTTCAGAGGTAAAAGTAAATGTTTAAGATCACCAAGGACATCAACGAGAAATGGACTCTGACTTTCAGCTCTCTTAGAGCTAAGCTTGCCCACTTTTGCCAAGTGACATTATGAGTAAGGTGCAGTTAACCACACACACCTGGCACAACAAAAAACCTTATTTTTTAACTTGAGACGTACTTCAGCTCTATCGTACATACATAAAGGTGGCGCTACAGCTTTTCCATGTGCAGTATTTCAGGCAACTAGAAACTGTATTAACAAATTGTTATATAATCAATTTTAATCACATTCATTCTAGTTATTAAACTAAAACCATACTGAATAGATCAACAAGGATTCACCTACTTGTAAAAAAATACATATAGCTCCCTATAATGGATTAGTAGCCTAATAACCTAAAATGTCTTTTTCCATGAACCTGCTCCAAATGCTAGAACTGTTCACAAACTATGTATTTTACTTAAATACAAATAAAAATGGACTTACTTGCAACACTGCAGAATACAAGCATTATTTTCCACATTTCCTCAATTCTATTTCCTGGTAATTAAACTGTCAGAACATTTAAAGCCACTAATCTCAAGAAGTCACATACCTCACAGCTTTCATTTTTCTTCTGTTCTTTAAGACTATGGGGTGGGAAAAAAAAAAAAAAAAAGGGATAAATTCTCTACAACACAGCTCAGTTCATCACTTGAGCCAACATTACAAATTCGCGTCACTTTGGAAGGTACAAAATAAAAGCAATGAACACAAAAACCGTATAAAGTATACGCCTGGATTTCCCTTGAAAAGCAAACGCTTTGAACCCAACAGGGCGGTGTACCACTTTGCCCACCCCTGCTGCTCTTCACACCTCCCTCCCTCCCTAAGATGCCCCCTCCTCCCTGCAGTGCCTCACCGCTCTAGGATCACGCCTTGGGTGCGGTCCACCGACCCCAGCTCCTTTGCTTGGAGGCTGGCTTTGCTCTGCTGGCTGGCCACGCGGTGGGCTCCAGAAGC
>VXBX01007999.1:280736-370666 GCA_013400415.1 Scytalopus superciliaris | reverse complement strand
GCCAGGGGGGGCCCGGCGGGCGGGGCGGGGCGGGTGCCGCGGCTGGGGGGGCCTGATCCCTCCGCGGTGTCGGGGGGAGCGGGGCTTCTGCGCTTGGGGGGCGGCGCTTCCCCGAGTGCCACGGAGGTCAGCAGAGTGACAGCTAGGGAGTAAAAGTCCCACACGCAAGCAGAGAAAGGTAAGGAATTGATTCAGCGCTTCCTGCGGGCAGGCAGGCGTTCAGCTGTCTCCAGGAGATCAGGGCCCCGTGACTTGCAGTGGTTACTCGAGAAGACCGACACGATCACCCCAAATGATCGCATCTGCATCCTAATTTATACACTAAGCATGATGTTGTATGGTCTGGAATAGCCCTGTGGTGAGCCCCTGTCCCAGCTGTGTCTCCTCGCAGCCTCCCATACACCCCCAGTCTCCTCTGCAGCGTGGCAGGACAAAAAGCACAGAAAGCCTCAATTCTGCTTAAACCCTGCTCAGCCATAACAAAAGCATCTCTGTATTATGAGCATTCTGTTCATCACAAATCCAAACCAGCCTTATACCAGCCATGCTGGCGAAGGAAATCAGCTCTACCACAGCCAAAACCAGCACAGCCATTAAGTCCATGGTTTGGGCTTAACTCTGTTCTACATACATTTTCATTACTTGCAGAACAACTAAGAGATCCTTTTTGAAGTGTTTTATTACTTGTGTTTTGGTTGTCATAAATATAGCATAAGACTCTCAACTGATTAATCACCACTAGTGAAAAACAGTTAAGCTTTAAAATTAGCAATACATTGATCTTCCCCAGCTGATGTTCAGGTGTTAGCAAGATAAATTTCCTGTCACTGGAATTGTCTTGTTAAGGTTCACACGCTTCCAGGATCTCAGACCCAGGGGGAGGTTAACAAGGCTTGGGAAGGGTGTAGTGCTGATAGTGGGCACAGGGAATGCAGAATTCACAAGCCACAAGGACATCTGGCAGAACTCCCAAAATAAGGAAGAAACTAACAAAGCCAGCTCAGCAACTGTGCAGGAATCAGCTCCAGCTGGGGAAAAAGTAATTCCAGCAGGGGAATATTAGGACCACAACTCAGGGGCCACTGATTCACAAAACCTACCGACTGGCTAAGAGTGTGACTGAGCAGATAGACTAAAAGGGCATGAGAAGAGGGAGAATCACTTAACCAGTAGAAGGTAGAATGCTAATCACTAAGAGAGCTATGTAGCTTGTAGCAAATAAACCGTGATTTCTTTGTCTGCTGAAATGTACAAATGTGGTAAAGCTTGGATGGTCATGATGCCAGCCTTTTGTGGGCTACCACCCAGCTCCCTGCTTTGTGCAGACTGGAATAAAGAAATAGAAATACCTCATCTTGGTGTGTAAATTTGTGCTGCACATCAGGCAGTGAGCCTGTATTTGAGACAACACTGCAACTTTAGCCCCCTGCCAAATCATGAACAAGGCCAGCTTTCCAAGAGTTTACTAACAAAACCCAAGTTATTCATATTTTTGCAGTGATAACACCAGGACCTACCCTGCACCTGTAATTCTAAAAGTCCTAAGTGAACGTTTATTAAGCAGGGGTTTTGACTCAGATAACAGAGTTCAACAGGTTACATAAACCCTGCTCAAGGTTTTCTTAATAGCAGGGAGCACTGTGGTTGGTGTGGCCAAGGCAAACAGTAACTGTGGAGAAAAGAGCCAAAAAAGGAGAGTTCTGTCTGCTGAAAAGGCAGGAGAAGAATTTTAGGCATAATGGGGAAGAAAACATGAAGAAAATAGAAATTTAAAAATGATGCAATTCTGTGGAGGTAGGTTCACACCTACTTTTTGGTAAAACATCCATATCAGACAAGCTTGCTTTGGTTTTGTTTATCTACACTTTGTTTATCTACACTGAATGTGCTAGCTTTGTTTGTGAGGGCTGGAACTTTCCAGATGTTATCCTCAAACCCATTCATCTTGTAAATAATTTCCCTTAGAAGGGAACAGACGAACCGTCTCTCTCTGTCCCAGAAGAGCTCAAACCTCCTTCTCCTTGTTCTGTGAATTCCAGTCAGTCATCTTTCCTCTCAGATCCGCCAAACAGTTTTTGCAATGAAATTAAAGTTGCAGGTATTTTTTCAACATGTATTTAGCTTTGGAAATTCCTTCCTCTGCTTCAAAGGTGAGGAAAGGCTTGTGCACCCAAAATTTTGTCTTCATCTTCCTTATTCTGTGTTAATTCCCACTTATAATTTAAGTCATAAACAATTTCTTAAGAACATAATGAGTAACAGCTGAGGGGGAAAATGTAGGGTGGGTGATGGCAGACCTGTTGTGGATGTAGCAGGGAGAAGGAAATGATAGGAAGGTTTGTCTTGGTTAGAGGTCTGAGTGCAATTTTAAACCAGCAGTGTACATGCTTGTCGTAAAAGCAGCCTAATTAGCACTTTGGTAGGAAGACAGCTCATCCTTGCTTATATTTTGGCTTTAGCAACAATAGCAACAAAATGCTCGTTATAATTTTCTGCTCACAAAGCATGTCAAAATTCATAAAGATAGAGCTGCGCATTTTTCTTTTTGTGCCTTTATGAAGAATTACAAAGATATGCATACAAGTTGTGTTACATATCATGCGTTTTTGTAGCTCTGTCAGCCTATACCTGAAAGAATAAGAGGATGTACACAGCACCCCTTCAGTTCCGCGCTCTGGACATCGGAAGGCGAACCCAGCAGCGCGGTTTGATTGCTTCTGAAGGGGCGACGGTGACTTTGCAGGGAGGAAGGAAGGAACGCCTCGTGCCCGTGCCATGAGCTGCTCGGGGAACATTGCCGGGGTGTCTTTGCTGGGTGCGGCTCCGTGGTGGCCGGTGCGGTGCCCGTGCGGTGCGATGCCGGTGCCGGTGCTGTGCCCGTGCCGGTGCGGTGCCGGTGCTGTGCCGGTGCCCACGCGGTGGCAGCACGGGCTCGCCTGGTGTCCGAGAAGTGGCATCCTGAGCTGTGTCAGCAACAGTGTGGCCAGCAGGACCAGGGCAGTGACTGTCCCCCTGTACTGGGCACCCGTGAGGCTGCACCTCGAAGTCTGTGTGCAGTTTTGGGCCAGTCACTACAAGAAGAATATTGAGGTGCTGGAGCGTGTCCAGAGAAGGGCAATGGAGCTGGGGAAGGGTCTGGAGCNATTTATTTATTTATGTATTTATTTATATTATTATTATTTAGATGATAGATTCTGCAAATGTGTGTCTTGGTTGTTTGCTATGTTATTGCTCTTGGATTTTTTTTTTCTCTAGCAAAAATATTGCATGTTACCACGTGATTAAGTAAGAGTTTTCCCCTAAATGCTATGTGAGGGGCTACATGTGTGTTTGGAAAAAAGAAGGATACCTGTTATATTACTGCAGGTGGAGCCAATGCCACAGTTCAGAAAAGTTTGTAGGTAGGGGTTGTGCAGGTGTATTGGTAGTATGTTTTCATTAATTGTATAGCATTAGCTGCTGAAGGTTTATACATAAGGCAAATAATTTCAAGACTGTGGTGGTCTAAAAGAGAGACACTGATAGCAGAGGGAAATGTACTTAATCTCATCTCACTCACAGTTTCTGGCTCATAATAATTATCTTTCTGAAGTAGCACAGATTTAGGTTACTTACACTATGAAGGAGAATAGACTTCAAGATCATTAGGTTTCTTGTTCGCCAGGAGGTACGTTTGTGATTTCTAAAATTACCCAACCTGCAAAATTTCTGCTGTAACACTACAGCTGGTATCTTCTTCAGTGAAGTTTCTGTCATTAGAAATAGTTAATTTTTACATACTTGTTTCTGTAAGCGTAACACAGTACTTTTTTAACACTCAGTAGGGAACTAGCACTCAGACATTGCACTGTGAGTTAGCCTTGTCCATTGTGCTCAGCTGCTCAGTCTGGGAGCCTGACAGTGACACTGTTGAAGCTCCATCTCACCAGGTCCAGTAGCAAGGTGTGAGTGTGTCCTCCCAATTTTAATTTACTACTGAAAAGACTACAGTGCACTTTGACCACGTAGTATAAATAGGGATCTCTGGAAATAACAACTGGTTAAACAAGCAGAAAATCTTTTTCTGTCTTCAGCTTTTGACCTCTGAAACTCAGTATGTCTGTAGCAAGGCACAGATTTGGGCCCCCAGTGCAGAAATGAGTATCAAATAGAGAGATTGCCCTGTCCTGTGGGATCTGACTGAAGCCTCTGTGTGGGCACTGAAGTTGGTTTGGGGGTCTTTCAGTTACTTTTGTGGGTATGGAGTGGTATGAAAGATGCTGAAATCTTTCTGCAGATCAGCCACTGTTAGTCTCATTGAAGATGAAATTCTGACTCTAGGCAAACCAACCTTTCTCTTTTGTTCTTTAAATCTCTAAGAAACTTGGTTTCACAGCAAAAATTCTGTTTGAAATTATTGATGAAATATTCTTTCCTGTCTAAATTTTTGAAGCATAAATCATTGTTTAGTTAGTGTAATGGGGAAGGAAAGTCTAAGTTTTTACGGTCTAAACACATAGCTGAGAGGAACATGCTGGTGAGCAGGCTTGTTATTTGTTTTTACCCTACTATACAGTGTAATTTCAAGCTCACCTTTTATTGCTTAAGCAATTTTAAAACACAGCTTCAAAAATACTCAAGGTACATGGAGCCTTCAGGGGACTTTGTTAGAACCTAAGGAATAGCAGTATTTGAATAATGTGTGAACCCAACATTGACAAATGGTAGGCAATGCTTTTTGGAAGCCAGTATTTCAAATGCATACATGCTTGTGTAGTCCAAAATTGCTATAAACTTTCCAGGAAAAAACAGAATGACTCTCTGTGCCACTGCTTTCAGAAACCAAATGAGATGACAGACAATGTTACTAGTGATTCCATAGTCTGTGGAACATAACATACTGTGCTGCAAAGACTGCGTGTGGTTTTGACCATAGTATTTCTGCTCATGCATAGAAAGAACGGCTCCAGCTATGTTTTATGGAGCTTGTTTGCCAGAGAGTGAAGACATGGTAACCTGGGGAACCAGACTCCTGGTAAACTTTACAGTGCATTGTTCATTTCTTTGGGGTGCACATCTGCTATTTGAGAGAGTGTAAGGCATTGCTGCTAAGTGTAGAGCACATGAGCATTAATATACCCAGAGCTTTTGTGGAATGAAAAAAAAAGCCAACTGTATTTTAAATTTCCTTTCAAATTACAAGAAAATGTAATGAATAGAAAGTAATTTTGTTTACTTTGGCTGGTATAGCTGTCTGCTTCATCTTTCATGTACTTATCCATCTTTCTGATTTTTTTCTGGGATAGCAATTGAAATATGTGGTTAATAACTTTTATGGGTGAAAAGGCTATTTTTAGTACATTCGTATAATGCTGAGCATAAAACTGAAGTTGGTAATCACACATGGGAAAAAATTACTCCAAATCACTTCCTGGAGAATACATTTTTGTACTTTGCATTTGAAAGTAAAAATCACTCTGAATGATTAGAAATACAGAGAGATTTCTGTAGGAAAAGGGTTACATGAACTGTAACTCTTGGAATGGTATCAGTGAAGAACAGAGTGTAGAATAGAATATTCTGTAAGAACACAGGCACAGTTGTTCATTCCTTCAAAGTAACATAAGGAACCTGATGAAATAATAAAATGACCAACTTCAATTAAGTAAGAAGCACTTTTGAAAGCAATGCATAATTTTACATTAAAGCTACTTTGTACAGAATTATAAATGTATTAAAATATGATCTGTTAATTTTATGAATTAGATCAGTAGTTACAAAGGATGGTGCACACATGATGCATTTTAGCTCTGTTAGTCTTTCAGTGCTCACAGCAAGAGAACTTACTAAGGGAATCATCATTCCATACTGGCCTATTTTTATATGTTCACTCTAAACACCTACTTATGGCACGTATCTAATTGTCTCTTTGCAAGGACCAGTATATTTTTGGTTTTGTTTCCATGCTGATGGATTCTGACCCCAGGAGTCTAATAAAGGTCTAATAGAGGGTTAATATTATAGAGTAATAGTGTGATTTTTGAGAACTAAATTCAGCCATGGCACAGGATGGTTAAGTATATATATAATAAAATTTTAGCATACATATAGTTATTTCAGGTGTGTGATTAGTTTTTAACACATGGTTTAAAGGGATTTGTGACTTATGCATTTGTATTAGCAGTGACTAAGTAGTTATACACCATCTGTTTGATATCATCACTAAACACATTTTGAACTTTAGTGTATTCCCTCATTGGGTAAACATTCCAATTAACATATTGGCTAATACATTGACTTTAGCAAAGATGACACTGTTTGAGTTGAGAATGGGATAATCTTCCCAAGTATAGGCTGATGGCTTACTGATGGAATGCAGTGGGGAATCATAAAGAACAGTATGGTAGTTTTTCTGGCACCTTCCTTAATTCAAACAAGAGCTTTCTTGTGAATACTTAAAATGTGTCTCAAGTTTGTAGAATTTTAGAGAATATACAATTGAAATTTATGACATATTCTTGATCAAGGGATAAAAAAACCTTGAGCCTTTTCCAGTGTCTGTTTGTCTTCTGTGAAGGAAAGGCTTTGCTGGATTTTCTCTCCATGTTATTTTCTTCATTTTTTTAAGTCACACTTGTCAGGCTGAAACAATGTGTGGAAGCTCTTCCCTGAAAGTCGTCTTTATTCCAGGAATCACTGGAGTTCTGAATGGAAAATGTGAAACCTGTTCTTCTAAACTGAACAAAATACACAGCCAGATTGGGGTGGTAGAGCAGTGGCTGGAACAAGGAGAAAAACAAATCCAAATCAAGCAGACTTCAGTTAAAATAACGGAAAATTCTAGGACTGAATCAGAAATGCTAGAAATTCTTCAGAGTATATTTCCATGTATTTACAGAGTGGAGCTAAGTCACATTCCAGCCAAAGTTGATCAGTTCATCCACAGTTAGTTGTTTTCAGTCTTTCCAAGCAGATCATAGGTCTAAGAGTCCTGGACGCATGTTTACAAACCCAAATCAAGTTGTTCTTATCCTGGAGTTGCTAATGAGTCCAGGAAAGAGCCTACACATGGGTTTGAAACTGTAGTTGGTTGTTGGTTTTTTTTTTTTTTTTTTTTTTTCAGGTGCTTTTAGAAAACATCTCAGATGGGGTTTTGCATGGAGTTTGAGGAATGTAATTAGGTAAGACAGGTTGGTTCAGCAGCTTCTGGATATGGACTTGAAGAGACATTACTTTAGAATGTAGAAGAAAAGATCTCTGGTGTTTGTGAAGGTGTAGGTGGCAAGAAAGGACTTGAGGAGAGAAGGCTTGATAAAAAGTGTAACCATCCCTGCCCAAAGTAGTCTACTGAAAATATTACCTGATTTTACTTACCTTGTTTTTTGTTTTCTGCTGATGTAGCAATAGAAACTCATCTTAGGACTGATAAGAGCCCCTAAGTTTTAATAATTCTTGAGGTTAATAAGAGCATTATATTTTCCAGGCTTCCTGTAGTGTTGTTTAAAGGTATAGCTTCAAAAGAAGTTCTGAATGTTATACAGAACACCGTTAACCTAATGTTGCTTTCCCTTACAACAGTTATTTTGGTAGGGCTGGGATGAAATAAAGATGGTAAAATAGCGGTATGACTTCACTGGGTTCTTTCTGGAAGATTCTTGAAGATACCACAAGAAAAGGTTTGAAAGCATATTGTGTCTGGCTTACTTACTCTTCTCCCCAGCTGACACCCTCTGAAGAAAGCCAGGGCCAGAAGACTTCTGAGCAGAAATGGCCATGCAGAATAATGTTTTCCAAATGGGGCTGGTTCCCTGCAAATGCTCTGTGACTGCAGTTTCAGCCCTTTTTTAGTCCTCATTGTGAATAAACTGACTTGACTAACCATTAGTTGTGAATAAGCTGACAAGAATGACATGTGACCCAGAGAAATGGAGAATACCAGTTCTCTGCTACTTGTGATGAAGAATTATCATGTCTGCAACCATAACAGGCATTTGCTATGTCACCTTAAAAGATAGTTTGTAAGCATGTGGATTCTTAGATCTGTGCAACCTGGACACGGTTCATCTGATCACTCTCTTGTAATTAGTTTAGAAAGCACTTTTAGGAAATCAGTCTTTGCATTCTCAGAAAGGTGATTAAAGCAAAACAGATGAATCACACTTTAAAAGTTCCTATTTTTCTCTACTGACCATAAAGGTAACTTAGAGAGACAGCTGAGACTGGGACATCTGTGTTACAACCTCTCGCTGAGATGAATTCTGCCCAAATGATTTTGCTGTCTAATCATGTGTCTGGAAGAGTTTTCTCTTTTCTGCAACCTGTACAAGTTCTGTCCATGCTCATTAGCATGTGGGCTTTGGGATTTATTAATGCTATCAAGCATGACTGAGAAAAGACCAAAGTGCAACTGGTTGCTACCAATGAAATTTTGAAGCAGTGTGCAGAAGTGCCGAGGGTGCCAGAAATCTCAGTCCCTAGGAAAAAAAGGAAAGGTTTCATTTTATGCTCATCCAGCAGCTGACTTTTCAAAGTCGAATTAATTCAACACAAATGGTAAAATAATCTGACCACAGGGAGCACACTTACAGAATATCCTTCTTTTAGCAGAGTAGCCGAAAGAGGATTTTTTCATGCTGCTGTGTTAAAGAGAACATCTTCATGCTCCACAAATCATGTGTTTTTATCCACTCTGATGGCAGACTTCAGAATTGTTGTTCTAGTACGAGAACTTAAAGAACATTACTTAAAAAAATATTCACATTAAAGATTTAAAAAAAAAATATAAAAGGGATTGTGACGCTATCACTGATTTCTCTCTTTTTGAGTTTAAAAACTAGGACCTATACTGTAAATTTATTTGCAAATTGCTGTAAATGAGATTAATATAACTGCAGTTCTAGAAGTATTCAATTAATGACATTAACTGGAATTATGTGTCTGCTTTTTGCCAGGCTTTGCAAAGATAGTAAAAATTAGTTCAGTCAGCTTGGCTTTTACTTATTTTCTTTGTTTCTTTGTTTCAGTGTGTTTTCTATTTGTAATTATTACTGTAATTAGTTGATAAAAATTTATGGCAAACAACTAATAAAAAGCCATGGACGTGAAAAGCTTGTTTGTGTTTTTCTAATAAGATATAGCATTTGCTTTCTGATGATTCAAGTGGCAGGTTATGTAAACATTTCTATTTTTGATCCTTCTATGGCTTTTGTCTCTTGTCTATTAAGTATTTTGTGGGGGAAAACATGATCATCAAGTCGGCAATCTGCCTAGGATTTTAGAATGGCATGAAAATAAATAATTACACACGATGAAAACATTTAGGATATTACATTGTGATCATTTCATGTCACTGGCAGATGCATTTCAGGAAGAAAAACAACATTACATAAAGTCTAGCAGTACAGTAAACAAGAGGATTTAAAGACTGATGGATATCTCTGTCTGTTCTCTCCCTGGGATGAAGTATCCACTGTAATATGTCAAAACTAGGGTNTATATTTTTTTTGTCCACAACAGAGAAATCTGCAGGTGACTGATAAACAGCAAGACTTTGACAACCTGTAATAACTCTTCTTGGAACAGAGGCCCTAATTTCAGAGAAACATTTCCCTTCAAGATCATCTGAATTTGTAAACGTTACCTCAGTCACCTACCTAATCATAAGAAGGAACAGAGCTGCTTAGTTCCAGGTTCTAGGAATGAATAGTACAGAATTTTTATAATACTCATAATTGCCTTCAAAATCCAAATATATCTGATATTCCCCTTTATTTATGTCTTTTATCCTTGCTATGACTATAATGCTAATACTCATCTGAGCTTCTGCTTGGAAGAAAAGTTTGAGTTATGTACTGCATCAAAGGAGAAAGTGAAAATGATCATTAAAAGACAAGGTGACCTAATTTAATGTAATTAATCTACTGTGTTAAAAATAGCTTAGATATGCCTGGTTTTCAGAAGTGCACTTCCAGAAGACTAGTAGAAAACAGGGGCATTAGCACTTTCATGAAACAATTCCTATGTGTATATGCCTATGGAAATAAGCTTTTGACAGCTCCTATGGAGCTGTATATGTATAATTTAAAATATTTGTCTTTCCCTCTGATCTTATAAACTGGATCTACTTAATAGAAAAAGCAACTTGAAGACCTTTTAAAACAAAGTTCAAAAAAAGTTGTTGCATCTGTGGTTTTTGTCAGCCTTTGTGCTTGGAAACCCTTGGAGTCAGGAGTGCCATTTCCACTCATCTTCTAGTGTGAACCTGTTTTAGTGTCATTGGAGTCCCCCTTGGCTTCTCCCATTTGGGAAGCTGCATTCCCCTGAATGAGTGATACAGGATCTCTGGTTCATGTCGCTCTTAGCCTGAATTAGTGGGAGTTTCAGCCAGAATGACTGACCACATTTTCTCTTTGAAAGGAACAGAGGAGATGTCCCATCAGTAAGGAGCCATGGAAAAACCCAGGTTATTCCTAATGAGAAGTTGTTTGAGCTAAATTTGTGACAAACATGTGAGGACATACAGACTTCATTTACAAGGATGGTTCTTGTGGGCTTTATCTTCAACAATAACATATTGCTTAATGGTGCAATAGGATTCTGGGAAGGACAAATGCCTTGCTGTATAGAGTAACATGCCCTCTCCTGCCTATGCCTTGTCTCCTCTGTGACCTACCTGTTCTCTGAGTAGCAGCCTTTCTCAGGCATTGTTGTGTCTTAAGACCATTAATACCACTTTGTTCCATCAGACATTGCATTGTGGATGTCCTCAACTAAGATGTAAACTGTGCCTGTAGATGTTCTGTGAAAGACTTTGAAGTTATGTAATTTAGAAATCACAAAGTAAATGGCACTCCATAATAGTATGTTATTGTCAACAAGACAAGTATCATGTGAAAGATCCATAGTGTACTTTTTCTGTTTGGCAGGCCTCACTATGCTATTATGCTGATTTTGGGGAAGAACATGAAGAAATAGATGGACTGGTTGGATGGTGTCCCAGGGAAAGCAGCCAGACTTGTCAGGGGACAGGAAAGCACAGCCAATGGAAAGAAAATTAAAGAAATGCAAATAACAGTGAGAATCTGGACTTTAGCTGAAGTAGAGACTAGTTAGGTTAAATACTATGGAAAAGTTCAAATGTTAAGGAAAGATAAGCACTTAATGAGATAATTGATCTCTGAAACCACTGCACACCTTAAGAATATATTAAAAACACTTTTCTTAGGAGCAGTATTTGACCCTAGTTTAGAGCATGGTGTTGGACCCTGACCTTATAATGTTTTTTCTTTACCTATTGCCTATGAATATATGGCAACTACATACAAGATTGAGCTGCAAAAGGCAAAAACTCAGAGCACCAGTTGTGTATCTGTACTGGTTTTGGCTGGGACAGAGTTAAAGTTCTTCTTAGTACCTGGTATGGTGCTGTGTTTTGAATTTGTGCTGGAAACAGCATTGATAACCCTGCTGAGCAGGGCTTACAAAGAGCCAAGGCCTTTTCTGCCTCTCACCCCACCCTGCCAGTGAGTGGGCTGAGGGTGCACAAAGTGTTGGGAGGGGACACAGCTGGGACAGCCGACCCCAACTGACCAAAGGGGTGCCCCAAATCGTATGGTGCCATGCTCAGCAATAAACCCAGGGTGGGGGATTGGCCAGGGAGGCAACGTCTCTGGGACTGGCAGTAGCTGGTGATCAGCTGTTTTCATTTGCATCATTTGACTTTCTTGGGATTTATTTTTTTTTTTTGGGGGGGGGGTTTTCCTTGCAGTTATGATTACTATTGTTACTAATTTTTAAATATTTGACTGTCTTTATCTCAACCCATGTATTTTCTCACTATTACCCTTCTGATTCTCTCCTCTATTCCATCAGCAGGAAGGAATGAGTGAGCGTCTGGGTTGAACCAAAACAGGATCAGACCAAAGACTGAACTAAGCCACTAAATCAGCATGACCAAATATCTCTCTGGAGTGCCTGTGTGCTAGTGCATGCTCCATGGAGAACAACCAGGGGGTGTTACAGCACTGCATCTACCTGCAGGGATAAGTCTCACTGTGATCAGAGCAACATGGTGGGATAGCTGCAGTGGGCTGGAAAAACAAGCTAGGAAGACAAGAAGGAAGAGTACAGGAATATAATGGACAAACTGGACTAAGTCCACAAAGGGCCATGAAGATGATTAAGCACTTGAAGCATCTCCCATATGAGGAGAGGCTTAGGGAGTTACAACTTTTTATCCTGGACAACGCTCAGGGGTCTTAATCACTGCTTATATCTGATGGGAGGGAATAAAGAAGAGGGAGCCAGAGGCTTCTCAGTGGTATCCAGTGAGAGGACAAGATGTAATGGCATAAGTGGAAAAATGGGGAATTCTGTTTGAACATAAGAAAAAGCATTCTTACTGTAGAGGTGGTCAAACATTAGAAAAGGTTGCCCAGAGACTGTAGAGTCACCCTCCTTGAAGATATTCAAAACCCAGATGTGCACAACCTGTTCTAGGGGACCTTGCTTTGAGCAGGGATATTGGAGTAGACAAGCTCCAGCAGTCCCTTTCAACCTATCCCAATCTGTGATTCTATCAGGTAGTGGTAAACAGTGGGTGCAGAGAGAAACATCATAGGTACACATTACATATCTTCCTGGCTTGTCCCTTTAGCTTCTGGAATCAGTAGGTTAAACATTAGTCATGTTTAATAGTCATTGATAGATCTTCTTTGCATAAATCGGTTTAATTATTTTAAACCTATTTATGCATATAATGTCTCTGGCGTGCTGTGATAATGAATGCCGCAATTTGATTATGCAGAACATAATTCATGCAGCCAGAATTATAAAACCAGGCCAGTGAATTCCCCAAAGCACTAAGTTCTTAGCCATTGGTATCAGCAGGAAGGTTGCGTGGGAATCAGATGGAGAATGTGACTTTCTGCACTAACTAAACACTTAGGTCCTTATAATATTCAGTGCCTTTTGTTTACAGTTGCAAATCACTGACAAAATCTGGTCTGCTGCTGTATTTTCTTCACTTTTATCTCTCTGCTCCTTCTTTCCCTTTGCTGCATTTGAAAGGCTTCTGTCTTGTTTTTGTAGCATTTCCCTCCATGGTGTAACTCTCAACTGCTAATGGAGCTATTTTCACTCCAGTGTATAACATATCTGAAGCACTAATATGACTGCTTCTTGAGAGAGTTTGACTCCAGATAACTTTCATGTACTTTAGAGAAGATAGTCCACCAAAGGAGGACTTAGGACTGTGGGAAAATAATGTTGGATGACCTTGCCTCATGTTTGTAAGACTCTGCCACCATGAAAAATGTTAACTCATAAAAAAAGGTGATAGGGGGATTTCTAAAGATCTTTATATATATATATATATGTATCTATGACTACGTAAATGTATTGTGCCATCTCAGACATTTGAAAAACTTTCTGTAAAGCCATTTGAATTTAAAAGAATGCAGTGCAAAGACTAATATTAGGGTATGTTTATACTTTGACAACACCATCTAATTCATATATTGAGTTACAGTCTTGGAAAATTACTCTTAAAGCTTTCCTCAAACAATACAAAATGAATAACTAATGAGTTTTCAACAATGTAAAAAATAAACCGTGCTTTTAAAAATGCTTGAAATGCCATTTAAATTACTAAAGCTGTTTTTTTACTGCTACGGTTACTACAATCACTACCAAAAATAACAAAGCTTTGTAACTGGTCCTGATCCACTTGAAGTAAACATTGTTTTTGTGTGCAAAAACCTGGTAAAGGATTAACTTGAGTTATATTGGATGCAATCCATATTGTTTTTTAAAATGATATGTCATTATCAGCTTTAATTTCATGTATTTCTCTTCACTAGTTTGGAACATTATTGTTTGGTTTCAGCTTAATGTATTAGGAAGTACTCCAACTCTTTTTGTGCAATTTTAAAAATTACCAGAATTTTAGAAAAATAAGAAAAAAATGTGTGAAACAGAGAAAGAGAAATTATGCTAGAAGGGCTGGATTCTGAATAAGTTCCTTGCATTATGTAGGAGGTTGTGGATGTTAAATCTGCTCATTTGGCATTTAGCTTGGGCACAGCTCTGTGGCCACAGCTCTCATGTGCCTCTATCATTCAAACCATTATGCTCTGTGTGAAACCGTAGGTTTCCCTGCCTGTCCCCACACTCTCAGCTGGCTGTTTGTGGTGCCACAGGTTGGGCTGCAGGTGTGCTACCCAATCTGATTCACTTCCTTCCTTCTTACACCCAGATCTGGTAGTTCTGCTCACACTGAGGCTGGTGGAAAGAAAGGCAGAAGGACCTGCGTGTGAGGGCCTGTGATGGGCCATTTGTTTCAAAGACTGCACTTCAACATTAATATAGTCCGTTTGACAAAATTGAAATGTGCGTTGGAGAAAGAGGTTTTGCTTGGATAAACTACAAAATCAGAGGGACTGGGATTAGGAGTATTTCCTGTGAAAATCTTTCCCTTCATTGCACTGACAAGGGGATGCACAATAGCCTAAACCAGACACAGAAGTGGAAACCCAACGTCATACAGAGCCACAGAGCATTAATAGCATTACCTTCACATGGGTTTCTGCTTCCTGTGGCCCTGCACGAGTCTGCTGATCTGTAAATTACAAGTTGACAAGCATGGAGGGAGCACAGCTTTCTCATGTGTGACAGAGTTCAAGCAGATGGATGTTTTCAGCCTAAGGGACAAGGGAGGGCTGGAGTAACTATCCTGCTGTGTCTGTACAGAGACGGTCAGAAAGCATCTCTCAGCATATCCACCGTGACAGTGTTCCTAGTGGGAGCTCTGCTGCTTGGACTGAGCACCAAGGTTGGCCTGCTGTGCTGGAGAGATGGGGAGAGCATGCATAGGTCCAACAACACACTAGCACTGGCTGTCAGAGCTGACTGGGCTTGCATGGGAGCTGGTCAGGATGCTCTTGTAGTTCAGGACAGTGCATGGCATACCCCAAGAATACTACTGTGCACAGGGCTCTGGAGAAGGCCTTTGTGAAGAAACTGGGAGGTAGAATAGCTTAGGAAGGACAGGCACTGAGAATTAACCCACTCTTTTTCTCTAATAACTTTATTAAAAAAAAAGAAAAGTGAAAAGGAGGCATTCCACTAAATCTCTGTGGAGAAACAAAAGTCAGAATCTTTCAAAGTTACTGTCCCTTCTACAGCCTTTCCTCTCAGGGCTAATTTAAACACTGTTATGTTGCTGTACACTGTGGCTTCCGTCACTCAGCTCATTGCAGGGGAGGGAACCAGCATACAAAGAGATGGATTTTCATAAATGCATCCTCCTACTTTTAAATACACATAAGAAATTTAGCAGCTAGCAAAATCTAATCTAATGTTTAGCATGGATTTTTCATTAAAAAAATAGAAAGAAGAAAATTACTGTGACAATATCAGGCATGCAAGGTTGGACTACTGTATTCAACATACAGTGATGGAAATAGAACTAAAAATACAAAGGACTGGTAAGTATAATATTTATTAAAATGCTTTTAAGATGTTTTCTAACATAGCCATTTAGATCTTAATGGTACCATTCTGAAATGTTTGGATCACTTGCTTGTTACTGCCCAAAAGTTTTGCATTAATTTTTCTTTTTCTGCTAAGAGACTTCCTACATTTTTATTCTCTATGATATCTTTTTTCATCTGGCATAACTCATGTGAAACTGTTTTATTCATGGTGAAAAATGAATACAGGGATGAGAGAGAAGGTTCAGGAAGAAAAGTAAATAAATAGGAGTTTCAGTATAAATCCTTGTAATATCAGGCAGGCCACATTAAACAGTAACTTTAGAAGCATAAAGAAACTAATTCCAAACGGAGTAGTATACTTCTTATTGCATAAAGGTGAAAAAGTTCTTGAAATAATGAGTCTGCCAGTGGCTACCAGCCACTCAGGAACTAACAACCACCCTTTAGAAGAGTGAGCAATGCACAAAGATATACAAAATATTGTCAGTTCAAGCCTGTAGCAGCCAATCCATTGGGAGCAGGTTCTTGTCCTGTTGCTGTAAAATTGCCTGTGTGTAAGCCAGCAGGGGATTTGCCCCTAGCAATTTCACTGTAGCTGTCCCCAGCAGACTTGTGAAGAGCGCTGCATTTGTGTGCAGAGTTAGCAATCTTACAGTAGCCTTCTCAGTGGGCTGCTGTCTATGGTCTCACTGCTCCTACAGCCTTAATATGTAACATCTTGAAAGTGCTCCCTGTACACTTGAGAATTTAGAACAAAACCGTTGATCAAAATGATATGTTTGGTAATGAGCTGATTGAGTGTCAGAATCAACAACGAAGATACTCTAACAAGTGAGTTTTGCTGAATAAATACACAGCTATATGTAATCAAGAGTTTATTGTTCACTGTGCAGTGGTCAAACACTAAACTGGATGTGTAGTTTTGCCATTCAGTATGAGTAATGGTTCCTCCCAGGGTGCTGGAACCAGGTATCTTAAACAATTATGAGAGAAATTAAAAGTGAGGGAAATAGAAAGTGCATTAAAAAAAAAAAATCTTTATGCAGAGCTGTTCTCTTAAAAATTTAAAATGTTTTAAAAACTGTGCTTGGAAAGCAATGTATGTTCTTGTCTCCTTTTTATTATCAAGTGATGAAGAAGAGGCTTCTGAAGAGAATATAGGAGAATAGAACTGTATGAGTATAGTTACTTGCAAGTGATCCAAACATTTCAGAATGGTACCATTAAGATCTAAATGGCTATGTTAGAAAATATTTTAAAAGCATTTTAATAAATATTATACTTACCAGTCCTTTGTATTTTTAGTTCTATTTCCATCACTGTATGTTGAATTGCATTTATGAGTAACTTAATATTTGTAAAGAAAAGAACTTGCGAGCCAAAGATTATGATATTTTACAATATAAAGAACAGGTAATGCTTTTATCTTGATACTGTGCTAATATAAGGCATCGTCTCTCAGAACTACTGTTTTTTCAAAGTAGAACTACTGTGAACAGATCAGGCCTGAGCCCTGACATCTGTACATTGTGCTGAGATGTGTCCAGCTGTTGGATAGGTGAAATTTTGTATTGCACCAGGATTAACTTGGTTGGAGTTTCTTTCTCTTCTACTTTGCTCCATTTGTCCCATCTGAAAAAGGACATTTTCTTGTTACTTGTTCTCTGTACATAATGTCATTGCTTATATGCTATTGCTTAGTGGTTGTCATCAACAGAGAAAAAACGTTTGAGCAGTTGCATGTGGGAAATACGCTTACAATGTGTGATTTTCTTGGAGGGGTGAGAAACCACTGGCATTGGGAGAGGAGTCAACTGGAAGTCAAACTGTCCCAAAAATGTTCTGGGTCAACACATTTAGCCATAATACTGTAGATTTGAAATTTCTTGCAATAATTTTTGTGTCTTGTAACTTCTGTTGCCTGTTGTGGTAAGCATAGAGACTAAGCAAGCTTGGTGTTTTACCTTCCATTAGAGAAACTGAATAGATCATGTTTTTAATTCTTGGGTAACAAAGCTGTATCTGGATGTGCTACTGCAATTTGAACAGCTTCCTGAACATTTTTCTGTATGACATGAGTACCAGACAACATGCTATGTACTGAATTATTACCACTTCACCACTCCAACTGTGTAGTGTCTGTTAATGCACTGTAAGGTTGCGTTTTGCTTTCAGCTAAAATTAAGTTGCTCTCAACTAAAATGAAATCACTCTCAGCTCATATTTAGTTGGTTACTTTGTCACACCCTTGTAATTTTCTCTGCTTTCTCATCTGCCAAATTACACAAATTTGTTTTTTTGCTTAAGTTTGCAGACACACGAGTTTGTCTGTTATGCATGTATTTATTTAGTTAGTTATACCTTTGAAAAGATACTCAAAGAGAAAAATATCATTATGCAAGTATGAACATTGTTATGATAGTATGGAGTGTGTATGTGTGTGTGTGTGAACAAGCAGAGAGCTAAAGTTTAAGTGCTCCCTTCTTCTTCCTTGTTCTTGTACTACAGGTTCCAAATCTAACAGTGTGGTGTGCCAAATATAAATAGAGGTAATGAGCCAGAGACTGTGTTACCTTCACTAAGAGATTTTGCATGTGCACCAAAAAGTAGTGTGACAAATGGTCTTAGCAGTATAGTCTGACTCTGTCCACGTACCCATAGCTGTCTGATATTTTCAACCAAGTATTCTGAACTAAAAGGCTAAAGTTTCTGAATTGAGTGTGCTGAAAGGGATTGAATCAATATTTTGGGGGTTTATTCTTTGTTTTTTTGTTTGTTTGCTCTTTCCTTTTTCTGCTTACCAGTTTGTAACTGTCCTTCTTCAAGTCTGGTTCAAATTTTCAGGGTCATTTACAGAGGCACCAAACAGCAGGGGAAGTGTCAGCTTTGGTTTACATCTGAGAACAGCCCCAGACATTGTACTGTCTGAAGTATTAAAGAACGGCTGAGTTGGTATGTTCCTCAAGTATAATCATCTTTACAACTGTTACAATGTCCAAGATATCTTAGGCTAATGTTTCCCACAGAAATTCAAAAGTCATTATTTCCTCTATCCCTCTGCTGTATTCCTCTTTTAAACATTTTTGTAAATTTATTTTTCTATTTTACAATTCTCTTACTGTAAATGAAGTCAAACGTGTACAAAATGCCTGTGAGGGAATGAAAGACCAGATCCTCCCTGAGTGCACTGATATATTGTGACTGGAGTACTCTGTTCTGACATTTAGGGAAGATAATGTAACTGTGAAAATGTCATGTTCATTATCAAGATCTGAATGTCATAATCCTTTGACCTGAGTTCTGTATGTAAACTATAAAGAAAAGCTGTTGTGTTTTCTTTCCACATTTGTCTTCTGAGTGGAGTTTCTGCTGCTTTGGGAACAACACTGACATTTGTTTGAGAACTTAGTGGCAGGCACAAAATCACCTCCTGAAAACAAATATAGAAACTTGTTGAGACATGCTGACAGCTAGGTAATTTCAGCTGTGTGACTTTTCAGATCTCCACAGGCAGATGTTTTGTAGAAAGTGAGTGTCACAGAAAAGGTGTGAGCAGTATGGGTAATACTGACTTCTTGATGTTCATGGAATACTTGACTTCTGATAGATTCTGCTCTGAACTTGGGCAGGAGTGAATGTGAGAAAGATGATGGGTTTTTTATATGGTAGCTTGTGTGGCAAGTGACTGACTTGCACAACCCCTAGAAAAAAATCTGCTGTATTGCTATTGCTAATGCAGTCTGTGACCTTTGAATAATAAGAACATTGATAACAGATTTTCCAATGGTGCACTCATTAATAAAGTGTAGGAAATGGGACTAGTACAACGGCTGTGCAGCAAATAGAATTAGTCAGTATCTTTAATCATCTCTTCTAGATGACTGCACTGCTTTACACGTTTATCTTGGAGGCATGGGCTGGAGTTACACATCAGATCTCTACCACCTCATTAATATTCAAGTAAAGATTAATATGCTTTTCAAGATGATGCTAGACACCTTTGTACCTGGCCTGATGTCTGAGAGGCCAAAGGTGCTGAAGGCTAACACTGATTGGGTATACTTAGTAAGTCAGCCAGTTTCCAGTGAGGATGAAGGGCTGTGCATTACAGAGTATTTTCTAGAGTTGTCCAGTTTAAAAAGCCACTGGCAAGAATATCCACTTAGAGCAAGGCATGAATTAATTAATTTTCATTGAACTGCTCTGCCAGTGATCTGTGAATTTGTATTGAATAATTGTAACAAGAAGCAGAATATCATCTCTGTGTTCACCTGGCAAGGAAGTCACTCTGCTGCTGGGAACAAGGCTGTCATGCTTTCCAGGAAAAAGGTAAAACAGGCTCCTAAAGGAATGTGGGAGATAGCATGTATTTAGGCAGGACTTAGAAGCATTAGCAGTATATTAGTACTGTATATACTGTGTACAGCAAAATCTTTTCTTGGCTGAGTTAACCTGCAGGAGAGCATTGGGCCATGCGAGGATTGAGCAGGATCCAAAAAATAAGGCAGTGAATGAAGGAAACACATTCTGTGATCAGCATATGTAATTATCCTTCATTTAGATGAGAATGAGGCCATTGCTAGGGGCATTTCAAATCCCACTAGTATAATAGAAATAGCCCAAGAAAGTAAATATTAACCTGTAAAGCACTGAAGAGGTGTTTATTTCAGCAGCATAAATGTGTGAGAAGGCTGAACGCAGCTTTTGTGAAAAGTCATTTGGTGCTGTTTTTGAAATGTGGATCTGAGATCCTTGGTAAAGTTCTCTGGTCTCATAGTCACTTAATTTGTTACTTCTCTACAGACTTATTTTGGTGACTCTTTAGCGCTACAAGGCATTATAGTACAAGGCTTTACAGTCATTTAGATGTTTCCTGCAAGAGGTTAGTTTTAGACCAAAATAAAGTTCAGGAGTAGACTGAGTAATTAGCTGAGGCTGGGGATGTTGATAGTGATCTCTTTGTTGACAATGTGGAAAGGTGTAATTATTATTTTTTGGAATTAGTTTAGATACTGTCAATTTGTTGCCAGCGTGGCATATACAGTATTCTAACAAAATAAATGTTGTCATGGACACATATTAAAAATATGTATTACCTGTCAAACCTCTAAAGACTGAAATGCAATCTGCAATTAGGAAAAAGGTCCAAAGTAAAGAATAAAGAACTGCACAAGGGACTTTAGATGGTGTGGTATCTGCTCTGAATTTCTCCAAGTAACTCCTATTATTTCAGCTTCCAGTTTTGATTACCTGTAAGAGGGAGAGAAGTCAGATTGCTGAAAAATATGTATTGTTTTTGAAATAAAGCTGTCAAGAAGTAAAAAGAATAAAATGGTGAACAAGAGGCCTGTTTTCTAAAAACCATGTCTGTTATGTGTTCCCATGGTCCCACTCCCCAAGCATCCATAGTGCCTTGCTCTGAGAGTGTGTTTGGCAACATCATTGTCAGCTGTGGGTGACCAAAACCAGGAACAGATTGCCCAGAGAGGTTGTGGGGTCTCCCTCACTGAAGATATTCAAGAACTGTCTGGACACAATCCTGTGCAATGTGCTCTAGGATGACTCTGCAGGGAGGTTGGACCAGGTGACCCACTGTGATCCCTTCCAACCTGACCCATCCAGTGACTCTGTGAGCTGTTTGCTTTGACCACCAGATCCAAAACACCCAGGCTTGCCCCTCATCCTGTGTATACAACCTTCATCCAGTAGCATATCCCCCTGCTCTGATACCGCAGTGGGATATGTAAGGTGGAGTTGCCAAATGTGCCTAGTGACTAGCCAAATCAGAGCCCAGAGTGGTCCCAGGACATGTGGATAGCCTTTTCCAGTCCTGTGCATATTTACATGAAGTGGTTTGATCTTTTAATTTCTGTTGTATACAGTTGCAATCAGTGTGTACTTAAGTCCTTTGCCCCTTTCTTCTCTGACAGCCAAAGTTGTCCCGGGCAGCTACGGCGTTGCAGAGACACCAGCACCACCCTTCCTCCATGCACATGTACAAACACACAGACAGCATGCCAGGAGGAGGAGCCAGGGGAGCTGTCTCCATCTGGACACAGTGTTCTCATGCTTACCCACTGCTGCAGCCCTGACTCTTCTCCTGCCTGAGCTACAGCTCCAGATGCTGCTGAAGAAAACAGTGCATGGCCCCATATCACCCACCCAGGCCAGTGTGAGGTCCTAGTCTTTAACGTGGCACAACCTGTTGTGTAAATACAGTGTGTCCTAGTTGGCCATGGGTTGTCCTTGGGAATGGGCAGTACAGGAGTCAGAACTCCCAGTCAGACAACCTCTTCTCATCGTCAGTAACAATGCTAAACCCTAAATGCCCTGTCCTGGGTTCATTTACATCCACACAGGTTTCTGTGTGGAAGTGAGAGAAAAAGCCCTGTCTGGGTATTCTTCAGATCAAAATCTTAAAGAGATGGGAATTCACATTACTCCTGTCATGGTGTTCTTGAGGGGAAGGAACTGATAAGGCTTTTGGGGGCATCTAGTCAGATTGAGAAAAAGAACTTCCAAATTCCCTCTAAAACAAAACCTCCAAAGCCAGCTTCCCAAAAGTGCAGTTCTGAGGGGGCTTAGGGGCTTGCATCTTGCAGTGAGTGCTTGGGCAGTGTGACCACTGAGCAAAGACCCAGGCTCCTCAGGGAAGATTTGGAGATGGTGTTTCATGTTGCAATTTTGAGCTAATAAGGTGCTCTCAGTTAGCTGAGTTGCCAGGGTAGACCTTCCCCTGTCCAGATTTTGGCAAGCAGCTTTTTGGTCATATCTATTCTTTATGAAGTTTATCAGGGGATTCTGAAGGGAGGTGCAGGGTGGCAGCCTTACCTCCATGAGGCAGCCTTTTCAAGGAGACTGACAGACATGTCTAAAAGGTGAAAAAAAGAAGATCATGAAATCAAGAAAAACAACTGGCCATTTAAATTTTTTATATACTTGCCACTGGCATGCACACTTTCCTTCTGTTGTTAAACTTACTTAAATTCTCCCTAGCATGACTGTCAGGGGATAAACCATTTCCCCCCTGCATTGCAGATTTCAGACAGCAACATGTCTCACAGATACCTTCTAGTAAGTGTGCAGCATCCCCGGGTTCTTCAGCACATCTCACATGACTTTCCTGTAGTGTGTAGGGAAATACACACTGGAAGGCTCAATTAACCCTATCAGCAGATTCCCTTCTCCCTGGGGAAAGTCAGTTGCTGTTACCTTCACCTGAAAACACTGGCCTCTGCAGCAGCTCTGGGGCACCCTAGTGGTGCTTTCTGTCCTTGCGCTTCTCTGAAACATCAGGATACGGTGTTAGGAGCATCTTGTCCAGTCAGCATCCCCGCAGCTTCTATAATAAATATGTATGAATCAGATTTTTGTTTGCTTATTTGGTAGTAAAGGGGAGATATATATAGTCACCCCCTACTCTTACACATTTTGCTTAAGTTTTACTTGTGGTGTCTCCAAGTGTAAAATTAAGATACTGCTTTCCATTAGAGACGAACAAGAGATGATAATGTAGTTCATTATGAAGCATTCTAATTGCATTTAGGAGAAATTCACACTATTAAGAATGATACCACCTGATTATTTGTGAAGTAATAGAATATGCAGTGTGTTCCAGGGGCCTGAGTGGGTATAATGATCAGATTGCAACTCTGGTACATGCTGTGCTGAAAAACACTTGCTCTTACTTAATTTTTTTCTAAAGCAATTTAAGTTCTTCCTCCACATGCATCTACAGGCCTCTGGCTTATTTTCAAGAAGGGTCATTCCCTTCCTTAAGGTAATTTTGCTTGACTCAAGATTGCCATTTCAGGGTAGGTGTTTATAATTTTCACAGATGTTTTTACCACACACAGGGATTGGAAATTACAGTGACACAACCTCTGGGATATGACATGAGTTATACTCACCCTTGAAAAATGTCTCTTAGTAATTAGACAGTTATGATTTTCCTCATTTGTGTAATTTTAGATTTACTTGTACTGAAATCTGTCACTTGGTGGCAAGACCCTTTTGCATTTCTGTAGTCAACTGGCATCTGTATGACCTTGCAGGGCCTGGTATTGTTAACAAACATTGATAACCCTTACACATATTATCTGTCTCTTTAGAAACATGGTGAACAGTGTGGCCCTAAGTGACAGAGGCCAGAGCTTCATAGGGACTTCCCACATCATGAAAACTGAGTAAATATTCCTACCCTTTGTTTTCTAGTAGGGAGCCATGTGAGGACCTTTCCTCTGGTGTGTTTTAGTTGCTTTTGTAAGAGTGTCTCATAGTAAGCCTGGCCAAGTGTGTTTTGGAAATGAAAGTAGATTATATCAAATGCATCTTCTTTGTCCACACATTTACTGAAGTATAATCAGAGAATTTTGGCAGATTTGTTATGCTTGACCTCTGTGAAGACTGTGTTGATCTCCTCTTCCCTGCTGATTCTATTCCCTAGAATACCTGATAGCAATTTCCTCAGTGTAATGTTGATATTATTTGCTTATAGTTCCTCAAATCTTTTTTTAAAACCTAGTTGCTATTTTCTGGACATGAGACAGTTTTAAAGGATTTAGTGGTTTGGCTTTTTTATTCTTGAGAGTACCTTTAAAACACATGAATTCCTACTGTCTTGTCCTGTGCAGTTGTTACCACTCTTTTTTTCACTCCATAACTGCTGCTGTTGACACCTTGAGTTGAGAGAGATCTTTCATGTGCTTAGCATAGAAAGGTTTTCTGGTGTGTGCCAGCATATCCTCTCCTCACCCCCTGCCCTTTCCCCAGCAAATGCAGTTGCAAAACACACTTAGTTCTTCTGCTATGATTACTTTTTTTTCTGAGTCTCTCTGTTGTAGCTTCATCATCTGTTGTCTCTGCAGGGTCTCTGATATATTTTTGTTCTTACTGTGTTTGAAAATTTATGATGCTTTTATTCCTTGCCTTGTTTCCGTTCCGGTTATTTGACTTCTTCTCTTGCGTACCTGAACTCTGACAAAGTGTTGCAGCTATCATCAGAAGAACTATTGTTTGAGTAAATCTCTGCTTTTCATTCTTTTCTCCTTTACAACAGGCCAAGCTAAGAACAATACTAAAATCAGTAAGTTGATAAGTGATCTTTTTAAAGGAAAAGAGGATTTACAAACCTTCAGTTTGCAAAGCATTTCTGTGACCTTTAGATCAAAGAATTCCCCATCTGTTGGTCTAGCAACCCCAGGATGTCCTACCTCAGTCTCTAGTGAAGAAATAATGGTGCATAAAATTTCAATGCCATTACCCTTATTGATTCCCTTTTTGATTCACAACATAACAAATGTCTGACACATGTACAAGGCTACAGTACAAGGCTTGTCATCTCTAAGACTGTGTACTCAAATGCTTACTTGCTCCTTCCCCCCTGCCCCTAAAGCCAAGTGAGGGGACCGGCAAAGAAACTGTCATCCAAATAGTCACTTCTACCAGCTGGACTCCAATCAGTTATGTTGGTTTAGACACATAATTTTTATGAGAAAACCCCATTTTTTAGCCTTTGAGTGTATTGTTTTTTGCTAAGGTTGTCCAGATGACTTCCAAAATAGGGGGTACAAAATTACCATGAGCATTTGAAATTTTAGGCTCGTAATTTTGTGCTTTCAGCTAGAGGAATACTGGAACCCAGTATATCACAAGATGTACATAGCAAAGTGTCTTCCTATTCTTCAGGCAAAACTGGCATTTTAGGCTTTCCCGTTCTAAGACTCATCCATGAACATGATACTAAGCTGGCTAATCAAGCTTGGAAGGCTGAGGCACCCATTCTTTGCTTATAAGCTTTTACTGGAAGCCCAGCAGTTGAACAGAGTATGTTAAATTTCAAACATCAAAACAGAGAGAGTCAAGGGGCCTTTTTGTTCCTTGCCTTACCTTTCTGACCTTTGGCACTGTTCCGTCTATTCTGGATCATGGATGTACTCATTTAATGAGGAAAATGTGAGAATATAATATAAGCTGGGTGCATATAAATAATTCAGAAATAAAGCTTATGAAACTTTTCAGACTATTACTGGCAAAATTTATGATTAGTGAGACAAAATCAAAATATTTATATCTTTTGCAAAGAGTAAAAGCAGGTTGGTATTGAGCAGACTGGTTTCCCAGGTCATCTCAGATGAGTGACAGTGAGCTCTGATGTTTGAGCTACAGTGAAGGAAATGAAAATAAACTCTTCTCTCCCCTCAATTTTTTAAACTGGTTTAGGAAAATTTTCAGCCTCTGCACTATAGAAAGTGGGTGTAAGTAAGACATAAGTGGAGGATACCTGACATGTGGCTTTATTAAAATGTAATACCATACTAACAATTTGTAGGAATTAGAATTGCCATACCTAATTGTACTAATGAAGTATCTGCTTATAAGATATATTACCTTTGATTAAATTCCTCAGAATTACATGCCTGTGAGAGATGCAGGAAGTGATGTTTTTAATCTTGGCCCCAAGGAGATGCATCTTTGCTGCTTTGAATGGGTGTTTTGGAGATACATTATCTCAGCTGTATATCTAGGAGTCTGGTTTTGTTCCCACTTTCTCCTCTGACTCTTCTGAATACAATGGAGACCTTTCCGATTTCCTTTATTTAGCTGGCAAGTACAGGAATATCTCCTTCACTGATGGAATCTGACTGTGGCCTTGGGCTGTGGACCTTGCTGGAGTCTTCTCTTTATGCAGCAGAAGTCATGTGACTTTTGCTCACTAACCAGAAGAACCATTAAATCAGCAGTACTCACAGCAGTTGGGATGCTGTTCATGATGGGTGAGATGGTTCCCACTCTGAAAAAGAAAGGTCTCATTACTAGTGCAGCTCCACACTGGAGCCTTAGTTAGAAATGCTGTATAGGTGACTTCAGAGGCCAGTGTCTTACTACCTTTGGCAACGAGGGCAAGACTAGAGGTTTCCTTCCTCTGAGAATAAGCTATACAATACAGAGTAGTCAACAATTCTCTGAAGTAAGCAACAGCTGAGACATGTATGTCCAAGGTCATCCTAAATGCTCACATGATATGAAGAAATGCTTTGTGGGCATGAGAACTGTTAGATGACAGAATCAGTTCTGAAAGGAAGCAGGAGGAATACTGAGACTTGCAACACTGACAACTGGCAGGCTGTAAAATGTACTTCAACTGTAAATAAAAAAATGTAAATGCAATCCTATAGTTATAATGCTGTAGCTGTAAGGAGGCGTATTTTGTTGCCCACTTAATGTTCTTCTCCTCTGACTTAATAGTATCATTTAGTCCCACCAAATATTATTACCTAAGTTATTACTCTCCCTGATATTCATGACCTCAGGATTCATTCAGAAACTGAAAACAGGTCACATCAAGTCAGAGGATGAGGATAAATTGATGGCAATATGAAGACAAGATTTTTTTAAAGAAGTGGGTTAGGCTTGCTCCAGTCTCATTCGACTGTTACCAGATGGCAATGCACTCCCTTGCTTGGCAAATTCTTTTAGCAGGCTCTCTGAGCAAATTCATGTGGGGGCAGAAGTTATGATGCATTTCTAAAATAGAAAAATAACTTATAACTCAAGCTTTATATACTTTAAGCTATTATGAGCAGCTGTGAAAACACTTATTTATTTTGACTATTTGCCTTAGCTTCAAAATTTGTAATTGGAATGAGAAATCACAGGGTGTTCCCTTTCTACTTCCTTTTTTAAGGATTTGTGTGCAGGGCTTCTTTACCCCTGTGGATTCCAGAGCTATAAGTAATGCAATAAAAACTTGATCCAAATCTCACTGAAATTGGCAAGTGGCTTTCCATGGGCTTTATGGGGCTTTCTGATGGACCTCCTCTAGCTTTGGACCAAGCCAGATGCTTTACTGCTTTCATATCCACAGGAAAAGCTTTGCCTATTTAGAGGGTCCTGTTAAGAAGCTGGGGCACAAGTTACCTCAGTTTCAGGCTCTGACATGCCTGCAGAAGTTGCACATTTGCACCTTCGCACAGTTACAGCTCTGTCTCCTGGCGTTTGAAGTAGAAATGACAGCATGAGAAGCCTACTGCCTGCTCTGAAATGGGCTTTAGGAAGGTACTGAGCTCTTGGACTCCGCTACTCAGAGTAGGAACTAAAGCACAGTGTGCAAAGAGAACTTGCGGTCCCACCCATCCAACTGAGAAGTTTTGGCAGTGGTAGGGTAGAGCCTTCTAACTTGGTTCTTGGATTTGGAGGCACGATCCCTGTGTGAATGCTTCTGCATCTTACTATTTTTGTATTTTCCTCATATAGTCTACCATCTGCTTCACCCACTTCATTTAGCAACTGAATGAAAAAGTTGTTTTAAAATCCAAATAGGGACCGTAGAGTGATTCATGACCAGGTATAACAGGAATAGTTCAAACAAAACCCATTTGAGAGTTTGTTTAGGTTTTGAGAGTACCTTTCCAGAAGGTACAGGAACCTATAAATACAGATGATCAGAAGAAATTCATTGCATAAAACCCAAGGAACCATAAATTGAAATGTAGTGATGAGCAGTTCCATGTAACTGACTTCATTATCTACAAATGAAAAATGGAATGTTATTCTTCTGTGGACCTACACAATCCTGTACCTGAATGTGGCTGTTTTGAGAATTACAGGTGTCACATTCATTTACTCTGTAAGACATTTACTGGTATTAAATGAGAACGACTTCTCAGAGAAATACACAGATTCAAAAAGTTTCACATTGCCAGTGGTAAAAATTTCATGTACAACTTCTAGGCTCTTAGGATTTAATTTTTGATGTTGCCACTTGGTGTTTCACAGTGAAGAGTTTTCATTTGTTCTCCCATATCAATCCCATCAAATTGTTACAAAATTAATTCAGCTAATAATTCTTCTCCACCCATAAATTTTTTTGTAGCCATATGGACAAAATTCTGCATTTGTAGTACTTTAAATTTAGCCTTTTCTGGTTTCGTGAATGAGATCATTCTCATTTTTTTCCGATTTTTTTTTTCAAATGAAAATATGGTTAAACTTGTCATGATATAAATAAATTGAAAAAGTTGCCTAATACCTCCATGTTGCATAATTACTGTCAGCACTGTTGAGAAAATTCTCTCTTCTTATCGAAGTATCTTCAGTAGCAGGAAACATTTTAACTTTTCAAATGTAATCCTTGAAAATAGTCTCGCTTGAAGCTCAAGCATACTTTGCACATTTTTTTCATGATCTTGAAATAGATAGTTTAGTGTTTTGAGATCAAGATTAAAAATAGGAGAACATATGAAGCCCGTGGGTTACTGTTGATAACACAGCTATGGATAATTCTGGCCAGTGGAGGTTTGTCATAATGTTACCTTTTCCAAAATCTGAGTAAACACTTGCATTTGATGAAGTTGTCTCATACTTTTAATCAGCAGCATCACTGAATAGTATGAACTCACTTTTCCAAAAGCATCTTGAACTAGTGATTTTCAGTGCTTGCAAAAAAAAAATTCCCTTTATATTCTCTTCACAATTTTCAGTCATTTGTTATTTTTTATAATTTTTGGTCTTAAGTGTTTTATTTAGTCTGAACTGCTTGATGTGTGGCTGTGAAATGCCACATGAATGCCCAATTACTTTTTCATTTGTGTAAGAGTCCACGAAGTATGTCAGTTTTGGTTCAGAATTTGTATAGAAATACGTGGGTTTTGATGTAACAAACTAATTTTCAGAGGTCAAGTTCACAAACATATTTGATTTTGTTGTTTGATACTCTTTTAATACAGTGTGACAGGGATATTTAACTGCAGCTGTCCATATTGTCTCACAAGTCTGTCATCTAAAAGAAGTAAAAAGTATTTGTCTTTGCCCAAATTATCTTTCAGTGGATTTGTTATATCATATCTGAATGGGCTCATTCTTTTTTAGCTGTATCCTGCTCCATATTTTGATGCATTCAATACTTTTAGACCTGTATTTTCAAGAATGACATGGCAGAAGACATATTTTCTTTTATGCAGTCCTTGTCAGATAGGAGCTTTTCATGTTGAACAATAGAACATGGCATCTAATAATTTATTAAACAGTAAAATCAGGTTTAGTCCTTGTTGATGTACATCACATTCAAGTGGATTAGGATCTTAGGAAAGAATTACAAATTCATTAAGAAAATTAATTCGTCCTTCTACTGAAAATACTGTAATATCACATTATTTCAGTCAAACATGTTATTTCCTAAGGATGCTGCTCAAGTCATAAGAATTCTTCTTTCTCATGTTTTCAAAAGCCATTTTTTTTCCTGACACCTTTCAAAATGGCATGTAAACCTTCTACAAATTATTTTCTTTTTAATAATGGTTTGCTCTTTCATTCAAGCACTGTGTGCTTGAGTATTTATCTGAAAACATCTCCAGGCACTTGGTTCTCCCTTTTTGCCTCTAGGCTTCACCATTAGGAAGCCAAACAACTTAAGGATCATGTTGTGTGTATATGTTGTGCCATTCCAGCAGAGTCCTCATTCCTTCTCTTCAAAAAGTCTGCACGTAGGGAAGCATTGTATGGGTTTGTTGTGAAATAACTATAATTATTTATAATCAGAAGTGCTGCAGACACTGGTATGTAGTACTGGTGCCCCCACAAATGTCTCTCAGGGCCAGTGGTGCTTGTGTTTCATTACTGTTGGGTTCAGTGGCATCTTCAGAGAGAGTCTTTGGGTTTTTGTAGCACTGAAGAGAGGTGCCTGAATAGGATGTGCAAATGCTGCCCTGTCCTCTCCAGTTTACTTCAGTTCCATCTGCCTTATGTTCTTTATAGCCTATTTGGTTCTTCTTTTGCATTTAACTGCTGGTGATGTTCTTTCCATCTTTTGAACACTTCTCATCTTAAATGTCATCCGAGGTCTACAGTCCTCTTGCCCAACCGTCTTTACTTCTCTCAAAATAAACTCTTCAGGTCATTTAAGTAAACATTGCTAGCAACTATTTTATTTTCATTTGGTCATCTTTGCAAAACTAAAGTCTTCAAGTAAGTATAAAGAGATAAATCAGAATGCAAATTAATACAGATTGAGCAAATGACAGTTCCTGGAATTAAATATATAGTGCTGAGCTTGCAAATAATTAGCCTAAACATTTTTGGGTTGTTACATTGGTGCAATTCTAGATAAATTCCCCTACTTGAAACAGTGAATGACGTAAATCTAACTAACCAGCATCAGGAATTCCTCAGAGCTGATGTCAGCAGGGACTTTCAGTAATTTCGGAGGGGAGATATTTGTAAGCTGAAAAAACGTTTTTTATTGGGTTTATTATTAGGATTAAGATAAATAGACCTATTATCCCAAAGCCTTTTTAAAAATGTAGTTGCACAGTATTAAGACAAATCTGAAGGGAACTTCTGTGAGGTAACAGTCTAATACCTAAGACATAGTTCCCTTGGACTGTTTTCTATGATGGCAGAACAATTTTCATTCTTACACCTTACAGTATACAGATGGCCTACATCAATGCAATCACCTTTCTTGCTTAGCAGAGAAGAGAACAGATGATAGAAATTAAATTAGAAACGTGAAAGTGCCGAGTAAGAAAGTGTGCCAGAGAGATCTGCTAATTTGTCTCACCTCCAGGTCTGCAGCAGCCTCTGTGTAAAATGTGGAGGCCTGTGGTCTGCAGGGTCAGGAGGGGTGCCTGGCCAAGTGGCTGGAGGCTACGAAAAGACAAGCTGGAAGTGACTGGCTTCAAACTGACCTTTTTATGTCAAACAGGGAAAAGGGGATAGTCTTCAAAAGTGCAGTAATAGAAAAGGGGGAAAAAAAATAGGGCGACAGTACAAAGCACAGGACAATGTAGAAAGGAAGTAATAGAAAAGTATCTTCTGCAGGAACGTAGGAATTCATCACTAAGACCCCACTAAAGAAAAAGAGCTGTGTAACTACGAGCTGGGTGTAACTAGCAGCGACCAAAGGACCAGTATTACCAGCAACTGTGTTACAGCCTTGAAATACACAGTTTTGTTCCCATGATGGAGAAGGCAAGATGTTGTCATTGGATATAATCTCACCAACAAGTGCTCTCTTGGAGTGTCACTCTGCTTTAGCTGTGAATGTTCATGGAGAAGTTAATTGCAGAGGAGCAGACACAGGGAAGGATTGTTTGCACAACAGGGGGAATTGAGAAGAGTTTCTAGAGAGAAATAAAAAGATCTTAGTTTTTTCTAGTGAACTAAAGTTAGAACTTTAAAGTTAGAACTAAAGTTAAATTATGCTTTCCATAATTTAACTGGAGGTGGCAGAAAGAAGAGTAGGACATGAAAGAGAAACATAAATGCTGAAGAAGAAATAGGATTATTTAACCACTATTGACAATTTTGGCATGAGACCTAGTCTTGCCTTGAAAATTCTCAGTCGCAGAGACAAAATTATTAGGGTCCTTTAGGTGCAATAATGGTTGAGTAGATGCCACAAAAGATCAGGAAAAGATGGGCACCAGGACACCTCAGGGGATGCACTGGGATTCTGTGGTGGATTGGGGGAGGCAGAGGGAGAGCTGGCTTCTTCTTGTGGGGCTGTGGGAGGTAGGGCAAAGAAAAGTTTTAGGGGAAACTTTCAGTCAGATAATAGGCCAGTGTCTCTCTAGGGTTTTAAGTTGTGTGACTGGGAGGGCTGGCCATAGCTTAACGGGAAACTGTGGATGTGGATAAGGTGATGGCAGACGTCGGTTTCTGTGTGCTGGGGAAGGCTCTGTATGTACATGGGGAGTGTTTCGCTGTTTTCCTCCCGTGGTCTTCAGAAGAAAGGAAAGCCTTAGTCCCACCTCCCTACCAAGGTTTAATAGACCTCTCCTACCTCTTCAGTTGCCAGCCTGCTCCTTATCCTGCTACAAGAATATGTTTAAGTGGGAAATGAGAAGAATATTTTGTGCCATCATGGAAAGAAGACTCTGGAACAAGAACAACGCAGCCAAAATACCTAGCAAATTTAAAGGTGAAACCAATTCACTTCATGAAGGTGTTCATGTAACATTTACTGCAGAGCAAGGCAAGACCCAGTGAACCTGGGCATCCTTTCCAGTCATGTACTTCTATGGAGAAAGTTTTGTCTTCTGTTGCCTTAAAGAAATGTTTTATGCTCAAAGAAAGAAGACAATGAAAGCACTGCAAATGTCTATACACATCAGTGGTTTCTACAGAAAAGTCACAAGGCTTGGGCAGCCAGAGGGGTGCCCTGGAAATTAAAGTGCTTTTATGAGAGTATCTGACCCACTCTGTGACCCTCTCTTCTATCTTGTTTTACTACAGGTCTGACTTGTAGCATACTGGATTTATAGCATTTGTGTACTTTCTCTATAAGTTTAAGCAGGAATAGAGGAGCAAAACTGAATAAAGTGATGCTACCTTGAGCTAGGTTTTCTGATCATTCTGTAGCAAAGAACCACTTAAAAATATCACTAGGATTTTATTCCCTTTAAGATGAAGAAATATGGGGGGAAAGAGGCCTTTAAATTCAAATATCTGTAATTTTCATTACACAAAAACTATGAAGTGCTGTGAATTCAGGATATTTTGTAAAGCGAAGGTAAATATTAACAGCATGAAACTGAATAACAACTATCAGTCAAGTCTGTCATCTTTATCTGCATCATTAAAGAAAATGGTTTCTGTCAGAAAGAAGGTTTTGGCTGAGTGGTCATGATTAAAGCTTTTGACATCTATTCTGATGAATAGCTACCCTGAATTTTCAAGAGGCAGCTCTTCTGTCAGACATAATTCTTCCAGAAACAACAAATATGCTTTGAGTATATATTGTGGAGAGAGGTCAGCTGTGATGTGAACTAGCAAACTCTGCTAATGCTGGACTTGACTTTCCTCTGTCGTGCCAAAAATAGAGGTTTATCATCTGCAAGACTCTTACATGCTTTCAGGTTGTTTTTGTGAGGAGGTCTTCTCCCATTTCCCAGCAAGATCTCCCACTTCTTTTAAAGTACCTGCCCAAGTGTAGATGAAATGTCTTTTAAGAAAGAAGAGGAAAAGCTGTGATGGGTGTTGAAGCATTCAGTGCTTCCTAAGCCAGAAAGCTTTCCACAAGGCAATTGGTGTTGGCAAGGAGTGCAGCCTCCACCCCAAAGCTATTCCTTGCACAATTAAACAAGCTATTGGACTGTTTTCCAGGGAGAATATAAGGTTTCACTTGGAAAGAGAAAATCAAGGTCAATCCATCAAATCCATTAGCAATCAATAGTAGATTTTGCAGAAGGGAGATGGGCTGAATGGTTACAGTGCAGTACCCCAACACACAAACCTTGCACAGCTGAGGTCAACAGAATTGTTTTATTTTGCCTTTTTCTTTTAAATGAAGAGAGAGGATAAAGGTCATGCAGAAATCCCAGTTCTTCCTTCTTGTTTATGAGTGCAATCAATAGATCTGCTTTAAATTAAGGAACCAGTCCTTCCTTTCTGCTGTGAAGGATTAATGTCAGCATTAATGAGGCCAGCTTCTCTTTGGAAGAGAAAGTCTCTCCCAGATCAACAGCTGAGATGTGAATCAAACCAGTGATACTTTGAACTCCAGTGACATTCTTTATCTTTCTTTTTTTGAACACTGGAGAAAAACAATCTGATTATTTGCTACACATCAAGGCACACATATTCAGATGCAAATAAAGATGTTGTATGCCCACTATGGGACTGTTTTTCAAAAGGGTGAAGCATCCATAGCAGAGATTCAGGTCAATGTGAAAGAGTAATGCTCAACACCTCTGAAGAAACCAAGGCCAAGTTATTTTAAACTGAGTGTCTCTCTACATAAAAGAAGTTTATAAAAAGCAGTGTTTAGTTTGAAAATGTATATGCCAGTGATTTTCCCATGAACACATTGAATCTAATGAAGTATTTGAAATGCCGGAAACAATTTAGTTCATCTAGCATTGTGATGGTTCTTTCTCCCAGTCTTCTTTAATTTCTCTCTGTTTCTCATATTCACAATTTTTAATCATTCCTTGTGACAAAAATTTAAGCATGAGGGCAGTGCCATGAAGGTATTTTTGATTTCAAGATATCTTTGTAAAATTAGTAGGGAACATACTGAGTAGTTGTTTAAGCATACAGGACAGCATAGCATATGTACATACTCCCCTGACCATTGCCAGCCGTGCATGGGATGTTTCTGCTAAACAGTCTGGATTAAATTTATATCGCTAAGGGAAAAATTACAGTGTACAACACGGGGCACCCAGCATCAAGGAGTGATACATGAAGATTAACCTTTAAAGGAAAAAGCCAACGACCGTCTGTTTTCTTACATTGCAAGGAGCACAGCAAGATGATGAAGGTTGGTGCTCCCCTGTCCTGCAAAAAGCGTTCAGGTCAAGTGGGATAAAGTAAACAAGCCTGGGAGAACAGTTTGCACTGTTATATGACAGGGCCCACTGTTGTCTGTGGTAGACAGTAAAAGCAAAAAGACACCTCTTTGTTTGCATAGCTGCAGAAGTGCTGCAACAACCATGAAAACATCCTTTACTTTCTTGGACAGCAAAGGCTATTGCAAAGATCTTTCTGTTATGTGACACCAGATCTTCTCATAAACTTTGCTCTTTCCTGTGGGCTATACTACAGAAGCCACTGCTGCAGGTCGGGAACCTGTACTGAGTTTCCATATTCTGGCAACTCACCTGCACCTGAAGTTGACCCCCTGGAATGGCTGTCCTGGTGCAAAGTCTTGGTGCAGACCCAACTTGCAGTCCTGCTGTACAAGCCATTCAGAGCTGGCACGGACCTGCTGATCTGAGAGAATTGCATCAGCACAGCTGCACCCTGGCCCAGAGGTGGGTTACACACACCAATGACGTCCATTCGAGGAGCTGCCAGCTTTCAAAAACTGTGTTTTGTGCTGGCTGGGACATCTTCAGTGTGTGCTTCCTGCACGTTGCACTTTAATACCCCATCAGACAGACAGCATTAGACTCCTTCATGTAACAACTGCAGGGACCTGTGGTTGTGATGAGTGCGGAGTGTCCCCTCCTGCTGCCCGCTGGTTCTGCCATCCCCCCTGAGCTCTACCCCCATCTCGGCTGGCAGCCTTCCAGGCACTGGGTGCCCTGCTCTCTGGGGCCACGACTGCTCTCACAGAATTCTGTGTAGGCATCTTTATTTGGCACAGTGTGCTGTGAAGCTCATTATACATTAACTTGCACCACACTCCCTCAATCAGCAGCGTGTGAGACAAAGAAACATATGGGCCTTTATCGTTGTCATTACTGTAATGATGATTACCCAGGGAAAAAGGGAGGATAGTTAAGAACAAAATCTAAATGACAAGATTCTTATATTAACATGCCATTCTAATCAAGTAATCTTGTTTAAGTAATTGCATTATGATTACTCAGGAGGTATTAATTTTAAGATACTGAAATCTAAATGTATATAAGGCCAAAGCCCTATAGCATCTGTGTTATTACTGCAATGCATATGTCGTTCTCTGGATTAGATATGGGAAGACTTTTTCTGGAATATTTGTTTTGCAGTGGAAGTAGGTATCTTTATCATGTATAAATTACTTAAATCAATCCCTTCTTCTAAATTAAGAATTTTCCTTTCTTCTTTTAAGATTTTAAAGACAGGTGCATTTAAATGTCTGTAGTAAATTTATCTGATTTCTTTTGTGTTAAGAGGAAGGCAGGAACAACCTTTACATAAATGTGCAGCAGTTAATGGTATCCAATATTTTGCCTAATGGACTGACATCTATGTAAATCATAAAGATGAGCTAAGGAATTTTCCTTTTAGGCTTAAATTATATGTAACACTGCACAATAGCTGAATAAATCTAATTTGATGTTGGTCTGCTGTTTTTGAAATACCTATTTACTAGCAGTTTGTCATGTATTTCTAATGACAGTCATAGTAAATTTAGACTGTTTTGTTCTCTTACTATCTCACCTAATTCATTTAAGCATATGGCAAAGAACAGAATGCACAGATAGCAGTAGACTCACAACACAATTCTGGGTTCACAGCTGCATAATTAATTTCACTTATTGCTGAAAAAATGCACGTATGGTTCATCTGCCTTTATTAGTTTATGTTAGTTGGACTATTTGAAAAGATATTTAATTTTTCTCTGCTTCATCAGAAACCTTATTCTCAAGGATGTCCTGCCAGCTTGATCTGCTGAGAGCTTCAGGGCATCCCTCATTCCCAGAGAAATACCTGTCAAGGAGTGTTTGATAATGATGTAAGGTCAGACCATAGATTTAGGGTTCCTGCTAAACTTACATGAACCTTTTCCTTCACTTTTATGCAGAGGCTGTTCCATAGCTGTTGTGTTTCTGACTGTGATCCTCTGTAGTGACTGCCTCCAAGAATAGCTGTATCTATTTCCTCTTTAGCAGCCAGTTCTTTGCTGTTCTTTTTCACTTCTCTCAGACTCTGCTGTTTCTCTCTGTAGCTGCCTATTTACTTCTGCAAAGCCTTTTGGACACAATTTACATATGAAATGTTAGACAAAAAAAAGACCATATTACATGAAGTTTGGGCTTACTCTTCATCCACAGCTGTTAGTAATAGAAAAACTGAAACATTGTCAAGTTGATTGTGATGCTGCTTGAATACAGAGCTGTGATTTCATCTGGAGCCTCCATTTTTTTAATGGAAAACTCTAACATGTCTTTCTGTTCAATTTCATTAAAAAAAGCACATACTTCAGTTTTGTTTGGCAGGAAACAATGGGCACTAAGAGCCCAGTGACCAGCATTTGGCAAGGACGCTGTCCAGAACACGTATTTGCTGGGTCAACAACGTTATATGGAGTCAGGAAGCTGCTGATTTGATGGTGCAAAGACTAGGAATATCTTCTCATGTAGAAAGCATGCGGTCCCTTTCTCATAAACCCTGCAGGTAGAGTATGTGTCATTTGTTAACTCTGCTATGGAGAAAATTACAAAATGGAAAAAATACTAATAAGCTTTTCCAGACGGCAATATAAAAACATTATTGCTTCTGCTACCATGTCTGCTATTTATTATATCTCCTGTTACCCAAGCATGGCTTAACTCTGTCTTAGGTTTCCCTGACTTTAGTTCTGTTGGAAATGCCTAGAACAGAAATATGGAGAATTTCTTCTGCTGAAGGCAGCTTAATTTTTATAATGTTTTATTTTGAGACAATTTTTCTGGTTCTGAGATTTGCAACTTTTTTGTTTGTTTGTTTGTTTTGTTTGATTCTGATTCCTGTATTTGCTATCCCTTTAGTTTTGACATCAATTAGAGAAGGCCACAAAACATCAAGTTTAGCTAAAGTGTTTGGCTCAAGTCTTCTGTTGTAACAAGAGGTGATGCCACTATGCATCCTGTGAGCCTGCTGTGTGTAAATGCGCTGGAGGACAGCTCAGGGGTAAGTCAGGGGCTGTAAGGGAAAAGGCACTTTCCCTGGGAAGGCACACTGAAAGCCATTGCAGAAGAAGGACTGATGCCCAGGAGGTGCCCAGTGAGTGGTTCAAGAGGAAGCAGAGGTCCCCAGGCAGCTTGTAGCTCAATCCAGCCTGCAGGAGGGATCATCTCTATCTCCAGAAGTCTGCAACCTCCTGCCAGCTTTCCCAGTAGCCCATCAGTCATGTCTTCTCTAGCACCTGCTAAAACTCACAAAAAGGCATTCTTTATTGTGGCCCCTGATGCTCACAAACTGAGTCTTAGAGGTTTCTTTGAGAGCCCATTTTAGGCAACACTATATTCCCCACATGGTGTGCCCAGCTGCATGGTAGGGGCTCCATATTAAGGGCTGTGACCATATTGCAGCTGTCAGTAGTGGCCTAACCAGTCTGGTTCCTCCAACAAGACACTGACCTGGGCCAGTATTATCCAGAGAAGGGACATCAGTTTGCTGGGAACTCTGGATCAAATGAATTGGAGAAGTCAGTGAAATTCTGTAGAGACAATTGGATTCACACAAAGGAATTAAGCTTTAATTGATATGTTTTTTTTTTTTCCTAGAGCCATTTTATCACTGGATGTTGGAATGGGAATGGCTAAACAAGCACTAAATATATGGTAACTGGGTATTGTTTCAGAAGTCAAGGTTAAAATCAGACCTGCCCTTTAGGCAAAGACACTTACTTATAAGGTGAGCAGCCTAAGAGACTATATACAGTTTTCCGTTATGGACTCTTCCTCCAGAAGAAAGTGCTGGGAACTCTGAGGAGTCAGGGATTAGTGCCATGCAGCTTCCAGGAGGGATGAAGTTGTTGCTCATACTGCACAGAATGATCTAAAGCATGCTGAGGTTGAAACGAATGGGATCACTAAGGAAGGATTTCTGGACATCAAAAGGGCAATTGCCTATAGGTGCTGAAGTCCTGTAATCTGCAAGATCAATCATTGATCCACCTATTTTATAAGAGCTCTGTTACACACTGGTAGGAACAGTATCTTGAGCAAGGTTTGTAATTTTTCTCCCCTCTGGTACTAGCAAATACATGTCATTAAAAAAAACCTGCCTGGAATCCTTTTCCCCAGACTTATGGGGATTTGACTTTGTGCTGATGTTATATGTATCTGGCATAAATAATTTTGAATTGAGTCATTAGGCAAAGACACTTCTGGCTCATAGGCATGTTGCTGGCTTGCTTGCTCTTAAACTTAATGGATTGCTGGGTTGGATTTTGACAGAGTTTCTGGGAGAACAGCTTCTAGGAAATCTAGTCCTTGGTCTGTCCCAGGGCAGATGAATGCCTGTTATTTCTAACAACCTGCTTCCCTTAATGGCTTGAAGTCTGTGTGCTTCTAGGCCAGTCAGTTGCCTCCCATTGTCTCCTGCTTGCAGCACTGCTGTAATCGCCTGAGATAGCAATCAGATGGTGTGGTAATGGCATGGCTAATCCAGAGGGGTTAGATACTGATATCTAGAAATCTATTAATTAAAGACTTAAGAGTGAAGAGAAAGAGAGCTTTTATTTCATGAGGAAGAAGGAAATTAATCTGTTAATGCTGTGTGGCATTTGTGTCCATAAGCATAATGACCCACCGCTGAGCAGTCTGAACTAGCCCTACTTCAGCTGAAATGGTAAAAAGCTTTAAAGAAGCATTGTTAAGATTGAAGATGAAAATTACCCTCTTCATCCTACTTCTCAGCTGGAATACCTGGGTAAGAGAAGAAGCTAAGTGAGGCTGGCTGTGTCTGTGAAGTCCAGGCTATTTTCCTATGCACCCCTCAAAGATGCAAACAATCTATTTGGGATTGGGACGTGGTGATGTTGGGTAGACTCTGCCATTTTCTTGGTTTGTTTGCACAGGAAAAATAAGCCTGTTAAACTAGATTTTCCTTCTCACACTATGTCCCTAGCACTTTAGAAACCAAAATGGTGACCTTGAGAGTCTGTTTAGCTTGTTTTTCTTCCCTCAGACAGGATTGTGTCTATGTAATTCATGACTCCTAGTTATTCAACATTTTCTTGAAAGCTCTGATTGTAGAGACTCCACAGTCTACTCAGCTGTCCTCTTCCAGTGTCCCACTGTGCTCAAAAATACAGAGTTTCTTTCAGTCTACTCTTTTCTAGATTCCCAGTGATGGCTATTTCTTCATGCTTAGAGCCCAAACCTGGGCATGGTGCCCCAGTCAAAGTTTCAGCAAAACTCTTGTTACATCACAAGTTATAGTTCACAGTATCACATAGAATTGCTTAGGTTGGAAAAGACCTCCAAGATCACTGAGCCAAACCTTTGATCACCACCTTGTTAACTAGATCACAGCACTACATGCTATGTCCAGTTGTTTGTCGAACGCCTCTAGTGATGGTGACTCCACCACCTCCATGGGCAACCAATGTCCACTGTTTGGAAAAAAATAACACATTTATATGCTTTCTTTGTATTTCAGATTGGGAAGAACTTTTTATCCTTCTGTGGGTTAGTGATTTGCTAATACTCAAACACTGGAGTTATATTTAGCTGATTCTGAGAATGTTCAGCACATGATGCCTCCAAGTGGCTAACCCCAAGGGATATTTTCAAGGCTGTGAAGTTCTGATAATGGCATCATGGCAGGCGGGTTGAAAAATCATTCCTGAGCTGAAGATTAAGAAATCCTTGTGAGGGGAAGGATTTGAATCAAAATAACTCTTTTAGTCTGGCCTGGGTTCTAAAAGCAAGCTCTTCCTCTGTGGAAGCAATCTGAGAACATAACAGAAATAAGATCCCCATTCATTTGATTGCAAAAACACTAAAGAGAATATGGAAGAAACACACTGAGCTGCCTGTCCAAACTGCTCTGTATTTTCATGTGATGCTTTTGTAACTCAGTGAAAGTGGTGATCCCAAATTTCTACTGTTACAAGTTTCCTTGCTTCTCTGTGAGGATCAGAACTCTTGTGGTCCCTAAGCAGATTAGCTACTTTGCGATAACGTACACCAAGAGCCTCATCTGTGTTCCTGATAGTGTTGCAGAATGCTGGGAGCTGGGACAGGGTTTATGAAGAAGACATGAAAGATGAGCACTTTAGAACCTCTTCTGATTTATGTTACTTTGGCCTTTATGGAAAATTTACTTATTTGCACTCTTCATAAAATGTTATGGGTAGGGAGAAACTTTCCTATTGAGAGAGGCTAGAGACAAATGATCAATTTCTGCATCATTTTGTCATGTACAATTTCATTTAGCATCCAAGAAGAGGCATTGCCTGCAAAACAGAATGCAATTTGGCCCAGCATTTGTAGTTAGGAAAATATTAAGAGGAGATACAAGAATGACAAACTAAAGGGCAGCAATGATTGAATGCCTATGCACTACAAAACTTCTGGCTGATGGACGAGACTGGGCTGTGGTACACCCTGCCCTGTGGTCTCTGGGAGTACAAGGCTGTCCTCTCACCTGCTCCCCAGACTGAGATGGGAGGCTAAAAAGTCCTGTTGCCCCCTGTCCCACTCTGAGAGTGTGGGCTGCTCTATGGAGGATTTAGTGGCCTTTGGCCTTGCCAGCAGTGCATCATCACTGTGGCAGACAGAGGCTGGAGATGGTCTTCAGGGGGATCAGGCTGTTCTAGCTACTGCACTTCTGAAACTGGAGACCATGTCTTGCCCTGGGTGTTAGTTTTCTCAGACTGATCTGCTTCACAGTGTTGTGACTGCTCCAGTGTGACATCAGTAGCAGGAAAAGGTAGGTGAGGTCAAAGATGAAGGAGGAAGAAATACAAGCATCCTCTTCTGTACCAGTGTGTCTGGTCCCTTGCAATGGATGTAAACTATTACAATGCTGTGAACCGGAGTGGGTTTGCCCTCTGTGCCTTCACAAGACAATGGGGAATTGGTTATGATGTTTCTGCCAGTGAGCTGATGTATTTGTTTGGATAAAAGCTTTTATAAAAATTTATAATTAGAATACCTAAACCATTGATGTGTGTTATTCCCAAAGGAATGAATTTAAAGGCTGCTGTTTGTGTTGGAGCTGAGGACATTGGTTGTACAGGTATGCTCAGTTCTTTGAAGAGAGTCGCTCTGGGTATAGCTTTGTCTGCAGGAAGGTTGATGTTCTGCCATAGTCTTGGGTACAGGGAGGCTCAGTCACAAACACAGATTTTACCTGTTCCGATTGTCATTCTTCCTTGTTAAGCTGGTGAGGCCGTTGCAGATGGATGACTGCTGTGTCCCTCAATAGAAAGAAATACTTCTGAGACAGGGTAACAAAAAATAGACAAGAGGTGAAAATAGTAGGAAATAAAAGTAATTTTAAGGACTAACTCCTGATACAACTTTTTATCCAGGCTTACTTTCCCACTGACATGAAATCAGTTATTTCATTTGCTTCCTGCTATATTTATGTCCTGAAGCAGACAAAACATTCAGAAAAATTGAAATTATGAATTTTGGAAAGCTCTAAAACTGGAAAACAAGCTGCTTTTGACTTGTTTTTCCCCGATGGACTTCAGAGTTGCAAACACTGAGCATGTTTGTTTCTTTTTTGATGTGATTAATGGCCTGTTCTTTCAATGTGCTCCATGCACTGGTCAAGAATTGGCAAGTGATAAAATGTTATTCGGTGGCTTTTTAAAGCCACTGCCAAAGCATGTGATTGGCAGCCCTTGAGATAAGTAACTAAGTGGCTGTCCCTGCAGCTCGGGGAGGACTCGAGCATTTCTTCCTCATCAACTTTGACTTTTCAGAACAAGCTGCCGGCATGGTTCTCGTTGAGTCCTTGCTCTGCAGGATGATCTCTGCCTCCTTCCAGATGCTTCATTAGAATTATTTGAGACAAGGAAACCGCCGGAGCACTGGCTGTCACTGCTACTGCCCTGCTGGCTTTGTTAGATGCTGATCTGTACCATGGCAACAGTAAAGTTGTCTCCGTTGCTTTCAACCTTTTCATATTCTTGCTGTGCCTTCTTTTGATTTTCTGACACATGCTGTCACTTAGTAATAATAAAGCTGTCAATGGTATCAACAACTAATCTTTTAATATGGGATCAAGAAGACTGACAACAGCAAAGGGGATGCCAGATTTCTGGTGGCAGGTTAATTTATTCAAAGTACTCTGAAAGTTATTTCTGGTCCTGTTATATGCAGATGATGCCCAGCCATGCCAGGGCCCGCAAGATGGAGTGCAGGCTGCAGAAGGATTCAGCATGCAGGAATTCTGTTAAGTAAATGATTTAGCTGCAAGCCAGCTAATAACTAAAAGCTGTTTGCTAAATATCCTGAGGCAGAGCCTGTAGGAATAAGTTGGAATTGCTGTTTATTTGAATAGGCTACAAATCAAGTTTTCAATTCTCCATCCATATTCCTAGGTGGTCTCAGCAAATAGATAAGCTGTTTCAGAAGAGCCCAGCACAGCGGCAGGCTTTCCTGGGACGAATCATTTCCAGAGGATGAGGGGTGCTGCTTCGTGCTGAAGCACGTGACACTGCTTATTTTAAAGAGTATTTTTCCCATCTCCTACAAGCAGATCTGTTGGTAAGTGACACCCAGGAAACAGTACACTGCAGAGAATTCATTTGCTTCAGTATTTCAGAAGTGTATCTGTAAACTTTGTTGCCTGTTTTGTTTTTGTTTCTTAATTGTGTATTTATTTTGAAGTTACAAGCAATTTTAAGTATTTTTTTTTTTTTGTGTTCAGCAAACACATGCAGCATCTAGTTTATAGAGGGCAGAGGTCATTGCTTTCTGAAAAGGAGGCATCTTCAGATATCTCCAAAATGAGGCATTAAAGTTCGCTAGCCACTTAAAATATCTAAAAAAGCAGGCTTATGGGATGCCATACAATTTAAAAGCATTTTATTTATCACTTGAAGATAAACAGGGGACTTTTACTGATACTGGATTGAAGTCATCAGAAAAGTAGTTATCTGTAATTTGCGGAGGAAGACCCATGTAGCCCACACTGATAATTCAACATCCCTTTGCCAAGTTCCCTTCGTCAGCAAAGAGGGCAAACACAGTAGAGAGCAATGATTATCAGCTGAAGTGAAAGGCAAAACATAGATTACATTTTGAAATGTAGTAAACTTTGTTAATTTCTGTACATTTTCTTAGGGCCCATAGTGTAGAAGAGATCAAGAATATGGAAAATGAAGCCATCCACAAGCAACTTAGATAGGTTAAGAAAAAGTTAGTAATCTTTATGCTTCAATGCATAGGTCAGTGACAGGTTGTAGGAAGACTATTTCATCATTCTGTTTTCTCTGAAGCATTAAGTAGTTAATTAAATTGGACTGATTTTTTCCACTGTGCCAATCCCTATGTTCATGTGACAGATAAAGACTGTGCATAACAAATCATGCATTTAAAAACCAGCTTCATAATCTAAACCAAACGATTTTCACCTTTTGGTCTCTTCTGCCTTCTCATGACTCTCTTAATACAGGCATTCTTAACAATGTCAAGCACTTCCCAGGATTTTCCCCGTGACCTGGTCCTTCCAAGATATGTTTTGGTGCCTCGGCTCAGGTCAGCTGCAGGACATGTCGTGTCTCAGGAGCACAGCTGGAGATCAAGTGCCGTGCATCAAAGTGCATCAGACTGCGAGTCTGGTTTCAGCTCTCCTCATCCTGACCTTTCCTTATGCTGTATCTTACCAGGCAGAATGACTGCTTGTTTCTGGTTCCTCCTAGTGCCTTTTGACATTCAGAGGGGCATGGGTATGGTAGGGAGCAGCAGAGCTCAGGCTCTGCTGTCTGACCCTGTACATTTCTCAGCATGCTTTTCCCATCTACCTACCACACTGTTACACATGTCCTAGCTCTTAGCCTACCAAATTCCAGAATTCCAGCTGACATTGGATTACATGCCTGCTGGCATGGACATGGTTATTTTTGTTCTGTTTATGACAGTGAACAATTCTGCCTTTGATTGCGTTGTTTTTGAGGATATTCACAGTTAACTTCTCTTTTCACTTCAGGCTGAAAGCTGAGTTAAAGCATTAGTACAAGGAGAAGATGCAGATCCATGCCCTGGTCTCCTTTTCTATCAGAGGAAATACTCAAGGAGGTAATGCACCTTCTCCCACCAACCCGACATGAGTTTACTTCTCTGAGCATATTTATTAGAGGACCAGCATTCTTTCTGGTATGACAAACCATTCTTTTTCATAAATCTGGTAATTCTGACTTGTCACAACACAGTATTGCAAGCTGACAGCTTTTTCTCTGCATCCTTTCTGCTTCCATTGTCAAAAACTCACCATGTGCAATCCACAGAACAATATAAAGGATTTTTCCATGAAAAAGAGAGTTACAGAGGAGTTAGAGGAATGCTCCAAACCTCCAAAGCTCAGTGTTTCAAAGGTGGTCAAGGACTGTGACATTTGACTGATACTTTTGAAAACTGTGTGCTCCACAATTAAGGGACATGACCAGACAAGTGCTTTGCTATTGGCAATATTTTTTTACTTTGTGTTTAGCTGTTTTTTTGGTTTAAGAATTGACAGATGGCACCTGAGGAAGAACACGTCTTTTCAAAAAATATGAAGAAGATCACTGAAGTCCCACAGTCAAATAATCATGGAAGGCAATAATATTGGCTACTTAAATAAGGTGTTAAGGGGTTTAATCTGATAGATATTTCCAAATTTACATGAGCAATTGTGTTGTTAGAGCACACATATTAAAATCTACTAAATTCAACAATAATTCCCAAGGCTGTATTATGACAGACAGGAATTTATCATGAAGTTTTGGTGACCTTTATGGATTCTCCTGATGATGTTCAGAGACTATGACAGAACAAGTCTTTTAGAAAAGATGAAGAGTAGCACATAGAGGTGTGGCTTCTGGGAATTGGTATTTAATTTGTTTCTTCAAGATCAGACTTTCATGTTATATATGAGCAAAGTGCTATTGAAAAAAAGTAATCTGTAATTACAGTAACTTATTAAACTTAAGTGAAAAAGTATGCTTCATTTAACTGCTCCCATGAAGCTTATATTGCATTCATTCAAGGTAATTTTCATATCATCTCCTTGATCCTAAATAGAAGGATAGTTAATCTGAAAGAGAAAGGATCAAAGCATTCCTTTTAATTCCTTTAAATGGGCATGAGAAAACCATGAGGTCTGCTTCTCCTCTGCCTTATTCTTTTAATCTGTCATTGTAAGGATTTTTGTACACTGTTTTCCAGCTGACATGAGGCTGGGAAGTCCAGTTCATAATTATATTAATATCTGGCAATCACGAGGAGAATACACCTCTGTATTGCATGCATCCTGTTGGGCTGAAAGGTGTGATATGGTTTAAGCTAGTCATCAAGGCTTTCTCATTCCCTGTTCTGGAGAGAGGTCGGAACCTCTAAGGAGTGAACTGTGCCATTGTAAGACAGCTCTTTGATTTTACTTGGTCTCATTTTTGCTTTAGTTTTCCACAGAAGGTAATGGCACTTCAGTGGATGTATCAGGTTGGCTAGTTTGGGAGAGCTCCTACCTCAAAATTCAGGAGGCTGCATTAGGGTCATGGACCCCGGTTTCCTGGGATATGGGGGAATAATTGGAGCAAGACAGATGAACTGTGGCAAACATAAACAGATTTCTAACTTGTTTCCACTGGGACAGATCTGAAATCCAGCTTTCTTTGTGGGTGTTTTCCATTCAACACACTGACAATCTGAAGAAAATTGTTCCACCAGAACTTTTTTAATGTGTAGCTTCAGAGATGTGAATAGAATTGAATTTGGGAGATTCAGATTCAGCTTTCAGTTTTGTGGCTGTGTGACTGGATGAATAGTATTTCCTCTGGTTTTTCTTGATCCTTCAGTTCTTTATCTGTTGTCCTCTTTCTGGTGACCTCCTCTACCATACTTGCAAGAGGTACCATCACAGTAAAAACAATAACTATGCATTTATTAAGCCAGTCTGCTCCTACATTGTATCATTTGTTATGCAGGCTGATAAATACTTCTCCATTTCACACTTAATGAAGCATTCATTTAAAATAAACTTCAATGTAATTCAATACATTATTTCTTCATTAAAGAAAAGCTATCTGTTTTATCTGATCAGTGTTAATGATGTCTGAATACTTAATCTAGGCTTGCTTTTCCTACAGTAACATGTACATTTGCATGAGCAACATTAGAATACCTAGAGATCATTATGCATCCTCTATAATTTGAAATTATAGCCAAACTCTAAAGCACAGTAGATACTGGTGAGGTAAGTGGAACTGTGTTTATCTATTAACAGAAGACAAAGAATTAACTCAGTGGCCAGCTGGCTGGAAAGCAACTTGTCAGGGAACCTGACTGGACAGGAACCTTAGCAACCTGCTGTAGGTGACCCTGCTCTGAACAGGGGGTTGGACTTGGTGATCTACAGACACCCCTTCCATCCTCAGCTATTCTTAGAAACTCATCCACTATAAATACAACAGAAAAATGGCATGTAAGCATATGGTTGTTATGTTCACTTCTGGATGTTTTACCTAAACCTAGGCATAAGAATCCTAAAGTATCTGCCCATACTGATTTTAGTTCAGTAACACCATAAACAAATACTTTTCAGAATAAGTTTTTATTTCGAGGTTTTTCTCCAGGCTAAAGCTCAATAACAATCTAAATTGGACATGCAGAAGAAATTAAATCTAATTATTTATTCGTAGTTATTATTGCCTGCTCCCATTAAACCTGTGAAGCAAAATAAACTAGAGATGGAATTCCCCTATTACAGTAGAAGCCATGAAACATAACCATCTGTAAGAACTGACCAATTGTTAGCACAGTGCCTTGGAGATAATAACTGCTATTAATTCTCTTTCTCATATTTCACTTGCCTTGTGCATGATTACTTCACTAAAAATAGGCTAATTCTGTCTTCTCCTATGTGGGTCTCACTGCTTTGTCCCACGACTTCACATCGGAATAATTCCACTCCTAATAAAGATTCATACAGACAAAAGGAAAGATAGGGCCCCTTTCTGAACATCAGGCAATAGTCATGAAACTGTTATTTCCTTTAGCTTTAAGATACATTTAATCTTTCTTCAGGAGTCAAAAACCTCTGCTTTGTCTTGTATGTGCAGGTCTCACTGCAATGACAGGACTTTCAGTTACATAAACTGCAGTCCAAGGTGTGTTCTGCCACCAGGAGATAACACGTCTTTTCATTTTCACAGTAAAATGCCACTTGTTGGAAGATGAAATAACTACTGAGAATTTCTTTGAAAGAATCAAGGATATATTTTAAATTCTCTTTAGCATTGGACTTAGCATTTCTTATATCCCAGTTAGGGATTCAAATAAACTTAAACAACAAATAGGTTTCACATAGCTTTGGACACAAGGATAAATGTCATGTGGTCTGACTGTCTGTCAAGCCAGCTTTGTTCCTGGATGATCCCTGTATCCAAGCAGAAGTGATTTCTCTTCATGTCCTTATGAGAAGCCTCCCTGTTAATATCATTACCTGCCTCATAGGTGAGGATGTGCCCTTTTGATGCTGACTTTGTTCATTCTCCCTTAATGCTCTATTTGTGTAAAAGCACATGTATTTATCTGCATATATATTTTATGACTTCAAAATTGCAAGACAGATGCATAGTTCTGTAGCAAATTAAAGAAAGATAAAGCTAATATTCATAGCATCATAGCATCATGGCATGGTTTGGGTTGGAAGTTGGTTGGGTGGTCCTGCGCAGGGACCACCAGGCAAGGACCACCAGGCACCTTCCACTAGACCAGGTTTCTCAGAGCTCCATCCAGCCTGGCCTTGAACATTTCCAGGGATCCACAGCTTCTCTGGGTAACCTGTTCTAGCAATTGCTAGTCATTTCTGCTGTCTGATCCAACCATTCCTCTGTGAAAGTGTCTCTGCCCTCTTGGAGAGCCCAGTGGACAGCAGGGACCCTGTGCAGATACTTGAGGCTGCCTGATGAATCCACACCTTTTCTTGCTGTAACTAGGGGCAGTGCAACAAACCTGCTGATCAGGGCAGATAGATTATTAGTTGCTTAATCTTGCCTCCACTGAAACCAGCACCAAAATTCATTTAGATGATTTTCCCCTTATCTGTGTTTCTGTTTAGGGATCCACACAGACTGCTCGGGTTTACCCAAGCATGTGTTCTGACCTTAGCAATATATAAATTAAGGCCAGATGGGGCCATCCTTTAGTCCAACCTTTTCACACCACAAATCATAGGATTGTGCTGACTTCATGTGTGCCTGATCTAGAGCAACATTTTTGGAAATTTTCAAATATGCATAGAGGAGGACTCCACTGTAATCCCTAGGAAGCCATTCCTGTGAGTAATCGCTCATGCATTTAACTTCCACTTCCATCTATTGGATCCTTATTACTTGTGTTTTTTCAGTATAGTGAAGAAAAATAGAAGTAACTGTCAAAGAACCCCATTACGACATTTTCTGAGATATTAAAAAATGGTGATCAAATATCTCTAAACTATCCTTCTTGGAAAATTGTGACATTTTTTCAGTCTGGCCGCTTTTCATCCACATAATACATGCCATGTTGATACTGTGTGGTTGCGTTTTGTTTAAAATGTCATGCAGTCTTAAGTCAACTTGTTTACTTAAGTTTGCTGTTATTACATCAACGCTCGTCTTTTTGTCATCCAAATATATAAACCCATGAAAAAATTTCATTCAGCTGTTTCACCAAATCTGTTTTCTATAAATCCACATCGATATTCAAAAATTGCATTAACTTCTGTCATTCTGTATTAACTGAGTGTATGTCACATGCATTCCTACTTTTCTGGGGATCAATGTCAAGCTCACAAGCTTGTAAGTGCACAGGTCACACTAGCAGAACGCTATTTCTCTGAGTGTCAAGACCTTTTAAAAGGCACTAGGTCTTTTAACGTCCACATTTCTTAAGGACTGAATCAAAAACCTCAGCATGAATAAGCCAGAAAACTCCTGGGATGGCTCCGTCAAACTCTTATGTGCAGTTTAGGCAGGCGTGCTTAAATAAATGTTTAACTTCATTAACTGCTGATTAACATTGTCACTTGTTGCTCTGTTGAAATAGAAGTATTTTGTCATCATTTGATATCAATATATTTTTTTACCCAAGGAAGAACGGAAACATTTACTGAACACTTCTACTTTTCATAATTGCCCAAGACTAATGTTTATATACAGAACAAGAATTTAATTGTTTTAAAAGTTTGTATTTTACTTGAAATGCTTAAAACCCATCACATTATTCATAAGTCTGGAGACCATGGAAGTCTATTTGTGGCTTTGTTTTCTTTTTCAATTTTCTTAAATTTCTGGGGTTTACTGTGGGTATGCTTATTTGCATTGTTACCATTATCCCTGCTTTACTTTATTTTCCTCTAGCTGGTTTGCTAATTAGCCTTATTTTTCATTAGGATGTTGGTCATTTGGGCACCTTGGGAAGTGTTCTAAACTCCTCTGAATGGTCATTCATGTCTTTTTACTTCAGCCATTCTTGTGGCTGATTTAATGCAGAATAATCTTTGGCTTTGTGCCATGTATAGTGGTCAAGACATTTGCTATATAAACCGTAACCAATGCATATGCACTTCTTCTGGAGCAGCCACTCCAATTGGAGCAACCTTTTCTGTAACCAGCTTTATTTTCTGTGTCAAGATGAAGCCTAATATAGACTTTTTTTCCCACAAGTTAGGAAGGTGAAACATATATTTTTAGAAATTTTAGGCAGCACTTAGTATTGGCAGCATAAAAAATTGAGTGTATGCCACTTCAATCAAAGGAACTATGAGAGCACTTTTCTTCCTGATGTAATGAATTACAATATTTTTTAAGGAGCTCCTGGGTAGCAGATACCAGCTATTGTTCTTGACAATAATAGCCCCTACCCTTCTTTCTGGGAAATGGAGTGTTTTTAACTAGAATTAATTATCTAACTGTGAGATTTCTGTGCAGAGAAGTCAATTTGCGGTTTTTCTTTGCTAACCAAGTTGAGAGTTTTCCTCTTCTAATTGTCTTCCATGGTAAAGGTAATTGTTTCATTAGGAGAGGGTCCCTGTGTGCAGCTAGCTGGTTTGCAGAGCAGAGGGCTGGGTGGGATGTGTCTGCTTCCTGCACTGGAAGAAGTGACAAGGAGATGTCATTGTCATCAGGAAAAACAACGTTGTGGATATAAAGTGTCAGTATAACTGACAGAGGATCCTTTCTAATTAACAGATAGGTGATCACTCATTTCCATGGGCTTTATAGTTAACATTTGATGAGCATTTTAGGGTTTGAAAAGTCCCCAAAATCTGTACCTTGACTTCCTTTTACTGAGAGGTTTGGAGTGAGGTTCTCTCCACTCTATCTGAGTAAATCTACTAAATGTACCCAGAGACACACAGTACCTTTTACACAATGCTCCATTTGGTGTGGTTGAAAACTGTGCTTGCTTTCATACTCATTACTTTTCCTTTTGCTGAATTGGCTATCTAATGGTACAAGGCTGTGATTTTGCTTCTCGAGTCGTTCCAACCTTTCCTTCACTAAAAGGGCACTTTCTTTTCCTAATTCTTTTGTGTGTTGTGCCTTTCAGTGCATTGTGTGGTTATCTGCAGTGCTCATGCTTCAAAGCACACAAGTCATACTAGTGAAAAAGCCCTGCTGTTAATTGTTGAAACCAAAGTTATGGTTAATCTTAATATTTCAGCTTCCCATAGTGGCTGTTCCCAGACAATAAAATCCCTCTTGCTCCTTTCACCTACTCTGACAAAGCAGGCTTTCATGTAACACCCAGAGTGGTAAGTGGGTTAGACTTGCCTTCCAAAAGCTGCAGCCCTGTAGGTGGATTCTTTCTAAAGACTTTGATCTTTGTAGAGCACCACTATGAGATGTTACAGTCAGCTCCTTACAGACTATTAGAGATAATAAATAATTCAAGAAGAGCTCAGGGCCTACAGCTATACCAGCTTTACATATCCCATTGAAATTATTGGGGCTGCAGACTGGAGGAAAGTTTGCTTTGTTTGGCCAACCATGGTGACTTTGAATTGATGAACTTCCTCTGGACTGGCTCTGGATGCTTGTACTGTGTTCCTCGTGCCCTGTGCTGTGATTGCTGCCTTATTTATTTACCCTTCATCTCCTTCTTGCCCCATAATTTGAATTTTCTTTCTGGAGTCCTTGCTGTGAGGACAGAGATCTACCTCTCCTTGCCTTGTACAAGGAGCCTGATCCTTAATGTAACTGGGAGAGCCACTTTATGTGACTGTGAAGCAGAAACGGGGTCAAAGGGGGAGAAGAGGAACTTGAAACCAATGACACATCTAAGATGTGAGCATGTAACTTATAAAATTGGACCCAGCAGGTAAATGTTTCACTCAGCAGCTGTGTATGACCTGAAGGAAAGTGTGACACTGTACAATGCAGGAAGGGCCAAAGAGTGCAAAGCCCCCAGCTCTCTGTTTGCTTTTATCTACTAAGTTGTACTGGTGGGGAATGACAGAGCGTGATGTACAGGAATTAGTCAATGATGTGTTACATGGCCAATCCAGCCATTTTGTTGATAAAGAGAAGTTATTTTTTACCTGCTTTCATGGTCAGTTTGGCACCAACTGCCACTATTGTCTCAAGAACCCCGTGAAAATTGAGTCACAAATTTGCTGTGGAGGAGTAATAACTTACTAATGTCTAGTTCTCACGTAATTTTGTTTCTTACTAGGTTGAAAGTGCTTTACAGAAATGGTCACTCTAAATCCATTTACAGAGAAGAGGTCCAAGACACAGGGGAGTGAAGCAAATTTTTTTGAGCTCACAAGCTGTCCCAGAAGGAAGCTGCATCCTAGGCTTTCAGTGCAGCATCCTGCTCACATGTTTTTCCCTTGCAGTGTATCTTTATTTCCCTGGCAATCTTAGCAGACCTTTTTATGTTTTCCTGTATGTTACTGTAATACTGGGTTTTTTCTTGCCTTTTCTTTATTGTTGCCCATGTTGCTGCTGCCTGTGGAGTCCAATTAAAACAGAGTTCAGCGACTTCTTGTGGCTTTCTGGATCAATGTCATCACTCCTCTGCCTTCCTAAACAGGGAGCTGAAGGAAATGGCTTTAGGTGTCCTATTCTTAGCAGCTATTAAAAAATGTCAGGAGCACCGCTGAGCTGTCTGTGCTAACAGGCTTCTTACACCAGCCCACGTATGGGGAAATTTTCAGTACTGTGATTTCTGTAAGGGTATAGCTGTTTAAGCAAATATCTCTGCTTGTATGACACTAATCTGACCTGTGCAAAATGACATTTTACAAGGATGATAGATGCAGTGATCACTGTGGTCATATTTCACCTGAAAGCCTCAGTTTTCCTAGAATTTGAGGCTGATGCAGTTGGACAGATAAATTAATAATCTTCCTTCACACAAACAAGGAATCTATTCTTAATGTGGATGTATTTGTATTTACCAGGACTTGGATTTAAAAAAAAAAGTCAGTATTTCATAAATACAGCATTCAAACTCATGCCATTGCCACTGACATAGGCAAAGCGTAGTAAGAAAGGCGGTTTGTTTCCTTAATGAGTGAATTTTTTGGGTAGAACTCTCCTGTTGTAACTAGTGCATCACAGTTTAAGATGGAAAGTGAAAATAAGGAGATTGCAGGTATATGTAAGGGCGGGTCTGAGCTAGATAATTTCTCTGAATTGAGTTGAAATCAGCCAAACATTGCCCTGCCTTGCCACCTCTGCTGTGTTGTGGTGTGCTGTGCTATGCCAATTTCTCAACCCCATGGCACTTTCTGGCAGTGAATTCTTTGACATAATTAATACGTAGTGTGCTTCTTCTGTTCCTTTCCACTGAAGAAAATTTTCCAGGTGGTAGTTTAATTTTGAATGCCTAAAGAAGATGCATTCATATGCATAGGTGTGGCTCTTTTTAGAGAAGACAAGGTCAAAGAAATGTGCTTTGTCCTGGGAGTAGCAGCTGGGAAGGCTGGGGACTGTCTTTCGTTTCAGTGCAAGTGCACCTCAATATTCAGTGCTGTCTTTTGAGAAAGTTTGGGAGTGTTTCCTCCCTGTACAGAGAAGTTTTTATTCTTGCCTTGGTAAGTTCTATTGTGCTGAAGAAATGAATTTTCAGCTGGAGACTTGATGTAGAAGTAGGTGCAGGCTGCAGTGTGCCTTAGAGACCTGTGTGGGATCTTGATTTCGGATTTATTACTGCGGAAACGTGGGAGAGGTAGTGTGTGAGAGTGGTTTTGATTTGTCTCTTAGAGCTGGTGTGGTTGGGGATATCTCAGACATGTAGCTTGTGTGCTCACTGTAATCTTGCAAATCCTGAAAGAGTCACATCCAAGGTGTTGTTTATTTAACACGCCTCATCATCAGCATTGCTGACATCATTGCTATTATATCGCAATGCAACAAAGAGATAGCAAAGCTGAGGAAGGCAATGGCCAGATCACAGTTTTCAGGGAATGGAATCTTCTAACCAACCATAGAAAGTTAAGTGATTTGGGGCCTCTGATGCGTTCCTGTTTTCAGAAAGTCAAGTGTTCATTTCTTGCAGTACAGTACAATCATATTGAGTTCCAGGAAAATTAAGAGTGGAATATATTTCTACTTTGTCAAGGAATTTACTATTGATATCATATGGTTTTCACCATAGAAACTGGAAAAATATGAATGGGATGGAACAAAAGAATGAATGATTATCCTTAAAATTTCATTGGGAAAATACTTTATATGTATCAAATAACTTTGCTACTTGGATGGAGGTAAACAACTGCTTCAAGAAGTGTTAGTAGAAACCAAACATCCAGAACAGCAGTCATGCCTTTGCAGCATGTGGTAAGACTGGAGAATTTGGCACAGGCTGAGGCTGTGGCAGAGTGAAGGTGGAAATATGCCCCAGAGAGTAAAGTTTCAAGCTGTACTCTTAACTCACTTAAAAAATTTCACATTTCCAATTATCGCAGTGAGTTCAAACCTCAGAGCTGAAAATACTGCTCATGCAGCACTCAGAATCGTTTCCTGTGAAAGATGAAAGGCAACATTCAGGATTGGGAAATTTCTTGAATTAGCTTAAGTAGTTTGAAAAGCTGAAATCATGAAACTCCAAAAGGCTCTGCAGCAATTAGATCAAACTTAGTCTTCTTGATAAAACAGCATCTAATTTTCACTGACAAGAACAGATAGTAGGGATGAAAATGTTTTGCTATGATGGATTAATCTATCAGATTGTCTTCTTGTCTGTAGCAAAGCTTTCTAAGAGCTTTCATCCAACTGTATATTCAGTGCTACAAGAGAAAGATCTTCCCTAAGTTTCTCTGACATGCTGTTCCAGTGTAATGAGCTTTCCAATTAGTTAATAGTTGCTGATATTCAGGCTCCTTTTTCTTTCAAACTCCATATGGTGATAATCCTAAGTTTATGACCTACAGCCCAAGCTTACTGAGAACTTCAGGACTATTAATAGAGCTGGTCAAAATGCGGAATTCCCATCCACAGGGCTTTTTCTCACTATAGTAGTTATTTCGTGTTCTGAGCTCGGAACAGCAGAAATTTTGAACATAATGTTTTAAAGAGAACATGAAATGTTAAAATAATTTTGCATGGTTTTGAAACATTTTTTCTCTGTAAATCACATGGTTTCCCCTTCATGTTTTAATGAAATGGTGCTATACTCTGAATGAGGAAAAGGATAAGCACTGTGTAATATCAAGAGGTGCAACTGTTTACAGTAATGATGTCTTGGAGCATTTTCCTCTATATTGAAAACATTTGATCCTAGCACACAATATGGTACTAAGTAGATGAGATTGCACAAACAAATTTGGTTTCTTCAAAAAAATTTTTTTTTCCGGGAGAATCCTGTCCCAGAAGGTTTCAACCAGAACTTGTGGCCAGAATTAGATTTCAGGTCTCTCCACTAAGCAAAGCAAATGTAGACTCTCAGGCCATAGAAACATTATCCAGGTTTCTTCACCAGAAATTGCAAATTTGAAACCACTTCAGAAGCACTGTTTCTGCATGTTTTTCTATCCATAGCTCTGAATCTATAAGTAATCATAGCAGAAAATTGAAGGTAGCTCTTACTCCTCTGTGATTTACATTGCTGTTAATGACTAATAACTTAAATTGATGCAGTTGTAAACAGAAGTGATTGGTGAAGTGAGGTCTGGGTCCTGAAAGCCAGAAGCTGAGTTAAGGACCCATAGGTCTGATATCTACATCTGTGAAAGGCTGCTGGAAGTTCAAGAACTGATTTCAGCTGAGAGGAAAGGTCTGTTACATTGATATTCTATATTTATACATTCTAGACTGTGCATATAAATACATACTATCTTCTTTCTCAGATATCTTCTGTTATGTTGAAAGCATGAACCCTAGTTCATCCCTTTTTACTAAATTCCAGTAGGTTAAACAATCTGCTAACAGAGTCTCTAGAGTGTCTGATTACAATTAAAACCTGTTTGGTCCAGATGGGTGTCCAAAGGGAGGATCATTTCCAGTTCAGCAGCTAGCATATTAGTCAGCATTTTAAAATCCATGTGAAATATGGGATGAGAAGAATGCATACCACCTGTATCACATCTTTGCTTTTCTGCTGTCTGAGAGCTACCCAGTGATGGTCAGCGTAGCAGCTCGGGAGCTGTACCATCTCTCTGTGAGTGAGAGAAACAGAATCAGCATTCAAGTGTGATCTTTAAAGATTTTGAAAATCACAGAGAAAATTATCAGGATCTAGAGACATCCTCACTGGTCTAATAATATTTTTGTGGTTATGCTCATATTAAAGGAAAAAGGGAATATTCACAGTCATTCCTCTGAGGAGGGAACCAAATCTGCCTCCCTCTGTATTCAGTGATATTTTCACAATGCATGTTAGTAAGACCAGGATTGACACTCATAGTCATTTGTATGGAAAACATCTACCTGTGAGGCCAGACTGACGTAGTGTGCAGTGAATTCCCCAAGTCTCCTTTTAATTAATGAGTCCAACATTCATATGGAGATAATTGCATGTAACACATTATTTGTGTTCCATTAAATTAGACAGAGCCATTTCCATCTGAGAACGGGTTCCAAACATCTGCTCCTAAAAAGCATTATTATTGTTTGTTTGTACAGGCCTAACCATGTGCCAGCTGCTTTGCCAGCAGAGAGGAGCCAGGTCCTGGCTTCAAAAAGTTTGCAGACTAAATAGACTGCTTGAGGACTAAGGGGGAGGAAGGTGAATGAAAGACAGCAATGCTGTTGGGACAAAGAATTTCCCTTGATCCCATCAGAGCTCTGATTTTTGCAGTCATAGTAAAAGACCTCATTCATTGAATGTATAATGTCCCTACACAGAATGAAGAATCCTCATCCTTATCCAAATTCAGCTACTTGAAGGAGAAGCCAAGCATGTTTGGTTTCCTCTAATCATTGGAAAGAGACAGGCACTTCCAGGGGTTGATCTATAATATCCTGAACAGGGCAGAAGGGATATAGTCAGGTTCCTTCTCTGGTGTTCTCTTTCCATTCACACAGCAGGATCCTAACAGTCAGCTTAAATTAAACTCCTAACTTTATATGGCTGAAGTTGGAGGCAACAAGCCCTCCCTGCAGGCAGTGCTCTTGCTCAGTCCAGTTGCTGCCAAGTGTGCTTTAATGGCTCCATTACTCCAAATCAGAGGCTGTGGGGAAAGACCAGCATATCCCATGTCCCAGCACTTGTATCACTGAGCCTCTATTCGCTGGCTCCACACATGCTGTACATGGTGCTACCATGCTCAGCCCTCAGAGTGGGAGCTCCTGGAGAGGGATTCAATTTGCATTGCGCTTCCAGCAGTATGGGTCTCTGGAGCCTCCTATGTCTCCGTGGGCAGCTGCTTCTGACACATCTAGTGTGTGAGCTTCTATTTGGGCATTAACATGTAATGGAAGTGTGCCTCTGGCACCCACTGGGACTGGCACAGAGGAAGCACAGCTCTCACTTCACTGCAACATATGGCAGAAAATATCATCGGGCGAGAACATTAGAATAGACACACTGGGGACAAAACAGCAGCAAGTCCCATCACCAGCAGTGGCTGATGGCAGCCTGGGCTGTATGAACAGGAACAGTGCCAGAGGCTGAGGGGAGTCATTATCCCCCTGCACTCAGTACTTGTTAGGCTACATCTGCACGCCCAGGACAGACACCATTAAACCAGTTGTTGTTCAGAGGGGGCCCCTGAGTTGGTAGGTCTGGAGCTTGGACTCTGTGAGCTGAGGCTGGGAGAGCTGGGCTTGTTCAGTCTGAGGCAGAGATGGTTTTGGGGAGGGGGTAGACCTTACAGAAGACCCCAGCACGTCTGAGGAGGGGCATCACTGAGGAGATGGCACAGGGCAGAAGGATATGTACCCACAAGGACAGTCAGACAGGAGAACAGATTTTCCAAAGAGGCTGTCCAGTCTCTGTCCTTGAATGATTTCAAGACTCAACTGGTTGAAGCCCTCAGTAGCCTGACCTGACCTCAGACCTGACTAGCTGTGAGCAGGAGGTTGGACCAGAGGCTGACCAGCCAGACCTGTGATCATGCTGTGTCAGACTTGATGGGCTTGAATGACTCCTGAGGACTGAGTCATGATCTGTCCCCATGAGACACGAGCACACTGTGAGTAGGCGCCTGTCCTGGCCCAGGATGACCATGTGTGTCTGACTGAGACTCACGAGGCTTGTTTGGGAGGGACATCAGGGGAATGACATCCATGTACACTGTACAAATATCTTCCTATAAGGGAGAGCTTGCCAACTGAAAGGTGACCTTGGTTGGTCCAATGAAATTGTTGAGCATTTGAAGCAAAACTGATACCAAATACCATTATGGGAAGCCTTTGTTCTGTCATCACAGCTTTCTCCCTGAGGAGGCTCACTCCCTGCAGTGGCCTGTTGAGGTTCATTCCTGGGTGACACCACAGTTGGTGAGGGGGAAACCAAGTCTTTCAAATAAAAGTTTACTAATTCTGTAAATCTGTAATTCTTTCTAAAGATGCTGACCACCACACTAGGGAAGCTTAGTGATGTGCCATGACCTGGGTTAAGGGTGATCACAAAAATTTGCTGTTATTAGTCCATCAGCACATCCCCTGCATTGACTGTGGCTGTCTGTAGCTTTTCTGCTGCAGATTGTCATGAGACATGCTGGCCAGGGCAATACTCTCATGTGCTTGATTCACTGCATCACACATCTTTCTACCACAGCACCTTTCTGCTGAGAGGCCAGTTTCCCTCCTATATCCTCAGCTTCTATATCTGTGGTAGAAGGAAGCCTGAGGAAGGAGATTTGACCTTCAAGGGTCCTTGCTGTGCAAGGAATATACACACTCTTTTTGTAAAGTGCGAGTTTTACAATAGAGTTTGAAGTTCCTTTTCAGGAACAGCTCAGAGATATTTTGCTGCATTTGATTCAAATACAAAGGACCATTTTCCTCATGTCTTGATTGACATATGCCTTGGCAGTTTTCTTGGAGTGTGTTGCGAGAATACATGGCAAATATCAAACGGGTAACTGCAGGACAGGAGAACTGGAGCACCAGCACATTGTTTTTTGAAGTCTTGTTTTCTGCCCAGGACCAGGAAAGCTCCTGTCTGAAGTTAGTGTGACTGTGGGGCTGCTGGCAGAAGTAGCTGCATATTAGTGGCAAAAAAGCATTTTTGAATTGGTGTTTAAAACCAGTCTGTAGTTCAGTGTAACATCCAGAGAGAGCCTGCAGGTCTGCCTGGGTCCATTTTTCTCCAGGCAATATGGGGAGGTGGGCATTTTCCTGCATCGTGTGAGGAGGAGTCAGCAGCTGTACATTGCCACTGTCACATAGCCACACACAAACCAGGTCAGGCACTGATAATGAAGGAAGGAAAACTTACATAGTTTACAGAGAAGTAATTTAGCTTTTTCTGAATGCTTTGTTCTAAAAGCTTAACATGGAATAGAAATTGACACCACTGCTTTGGTACAGAAAGATGCAAACCCAATGTGTTACGAAGAGTGGCTATGACAACTATTAGGGTGGTGGTGAGTAAAGACAACTCTTATATGAGACTGCATAATCATTTTTTTGTGTACCCTTTCTCATTCAATTGTATTTTTTCCCCTACTAGTAGATTCTGTCTTTGGCTCTTTGCTTTGTTTTGTTTCCTAGAGTCCAGCCCAGCATATAATTTGTGCTCCAATGTTCTAAACTGGTGATTACTATCTTTGCTGCTGTAACTCAAAATATCACCTCATATCTATACATCTTCTGTGCAGATCTGCACAGCAGTATCTACTGTCTCTGAGGGCCATTGGGTTTTTTCAATTTTTTTTTATTTTTCTTTTTAATGTGGTTTTGTTAGTTTGTTTTTTGTTTTTGTTTTTGTTTTGTTGTCTTGGTTTGGTTTTGTTTTGATTTTTCCCTAAGGAACAGCTTCAGCATTTCCCTGGAAAAGAAAATTTGCCAAATTTTTATTTCAATAGTATCCTTTTGATTCATTTTGGTTTAGGGCAGGAGGAAATGGCTTCAATTTGTGCCAGGGGAAGTTCAGATTGGATACTAGGAAAAAGTTCTTCACTGAGAAGTGGATCAAGCATTGGAACAGGCTGCCCAGGGAAGTGATGGAATTGTGTCCCTGGAAGTATTCAAAAGATGTGTAGATGTGATGCTTTGGAACATGGCTAGGTGGTGGACCTGGAAATGTTAGGTTAATGGTTGGACTCAATGATCTTAGAGGTATTTTCCACCCCTAATGATTCTATGATATTATGGTTTGCCTTTAATATTGCTTTCCAATATTAAACACAGTGCAGCTTATATAACATCAAATGCTTTGTCCTGTAAAACCCATTATCAGCTCACTGATTTATTACAGAAAACAATTAAACTGAAATGCATCAAAACAACTCAACTGGAAGAAAACCCTCACAGTGTGGTGTTTGCCTTTGTCTAAACAAAACCTGCAGCCATTCTGCTGAGAGATCTCATGGGAATGGACACAGTTCATTGAAATACCCCACTTCCAGGTGCAAGTTTCAGCAGAAAACAATCAAGAATGTTTTGAGCAGCTCCTTAAGAAATATTAGAGGACCTTGCTGTACAGTAGGAACCTGAGTTAAAACCCCAGGTGCTATGTACTGTTGAAGAGGTCTGGCCTCAATAAGAACTGAAAAAAGAGACCACATGCAATGTCTGCACTGTCCTAACAGCGATAGGTTTGTCTAATCCCATGATGGGAGATGGTCTTCCAAGGCATGCAGTGAAATGCTGACAAAGTGCTGTGCACAGTGACAAACAGTGGCTTAGTATGTTCTGCTCTGTCCCAGAGGCAAACTTAAACTGTCCCTGGACTGATACAGAAATTAAATGAGAAGAGATTCCAGATTTTAAGAGATTCCAGTCTAGACTGAAAAAGAATGTAAGGCATCAAGTGAAATAAAGAGCGCTGGAGAAATTGAACTGAACTACTTGAAGGCAAATGCATTTGCCAGCTCAGGCTGGGGCTGAGATTTTCTCCCTGTGACACAGCTTTGCACAGCAGTCCAGATGCATTATGAGGCATCTTTTTATGCCTCCTGATGCCAGAAAGAGGCAGCTGAACCAGGTGAACCCCTGGTCTTTTTTGGTAGAGCAATTTACATGTAAGTATGTAATTTGAAAAACAGTGTGTTGTCTGTTTAAGGCTCCCTAGTAAATAGAATAATTTGCTGTTCATGGTGTACTTCTATATTTTGTCAAAAGGGTAGTTTTTTGCCAAATTAGAAGTGTACAAATGCTAACAACTCTGTCTTTGTAAGTATCTCTGCTATAATACATCCATGATTATGGGTTGCTAAATTATTTTAATGTTTATTTATGCTTTCTATCAATCATCTCTGGTCTGTATTTTCAGTCCATTCTTTCCTGTGTTCATACTAATCCTAGATGCCATAATTTGCACACACAACTTCAGTTATTGTCTCTATTTTGGTGACTCACAGTAACTTTTCAATGGCCACATAAATTGAATTCTGTACCCTTGTAAATAATTGCTCCCAGTGGAAGTTGTTTGGTGAAAGTCTGAATCAGTCTGGACTGTAGATTTATTTCTGACCTTAAAATCATTGAAGCACCTCATATGTAGCTGGCATTTCATCAGATATTGCTGTCCCCCATGCAGGTTCTTGTAGCTGTGCTCTGCTTGAGCTATTCTGGATTTCTGCTGCCACTCAAATGTAGGCTTAAAATAGAATTACTGTGGCTCTCTCTCAATACTCCTCACCTCCTCTGATGGGGTACCAAGTCAGCCAGAGCTTTGAATTGGATTTGCACAGTCATTTCCATAAGGCACTACATAAAAACCAACTAGGACTTACCAACTCAAATGACTGACTGATATCCCCTTATACAGGTTCCCTTTCATTTTGTTCCACTTACACATTTTTTTTTCAGTGTTTCTTTTTTAAATCTGCAGTTTTGCCAGATACCAAAAGCCTAGGCCTCTTCTCCTGCTCCCCTTCCACCTGCAGCTGGGCTGCAGCCAGGTTATCCACAGCTGCTCCCTTACTTCCCTGTGGAAAATGTGTGGGGACTCTGATTACCCACTGACCCACATGAAAATTTTCAGAGTACTATTGTGTATCAAGCACAATAAAATGCTATGAAGTTGCGATTAAAAAATGTCAATTATTTAGTCATAGTGACTTTACATTCATCAGCCTATCCTGCTTATTAATTCTGATGCATTTATATTGTTGGGGCCAGTTCCAGACATGTTTGAAAGTAGCTAAAGCTTTTGATGGAATATAGGCTATGGTTTAAGCACTGGCATTCCAAATGACATTAAGAAGGTGCTAATTGTCAATCTTTTTCTTGTCTGAATGGAACAGAAGAAACCTGTCACTATCTTTGTCAGATCTGCTACTTTCAAGTATGCTCCTTGAAAATGTTTCTACTCCACCACTATGAAGCCCAGCAGCATTTACTAACAACTTGCATGATGAAAGGTAGAAATAGATTTTGTATTTTTTTCTTTCCTTGGTAATTTTGGAACAAAACCCTTCAGCTTTCCTTCTTCACAAATTCTAGATGCCATAAAATTTATGATAAAGCGAAGTCTTGCTGACACCTTTTTCATTCATCTTTTACAAGTACAAAGGTTACATTTGCATGAAAGTACATTTGCATTTTCTTATTTATGGAACAAATATAACTATATTTGAAGCAGAAATAAAAATGCCTTTTTGGTTATTAACCTCTTCCATATGTGATATGTGATACTTCAATAAATATGGTGTTGCTTTTAATATGACTTACAATTAAAGCTCTGTGGAATTCTTGAAAAAGATGAAGGTAGATATGCAGAAACATAGTCTCAAGCATACATAATATTGAAGTAAGAGTAAGAAGACCTTTGTTTTTCACGTTTTAAAAACATTATTTATCTTGCTGTCTATAGGATTCTGGACCTGACCCTCAAATCTCAGCAGTGGAGCTCTAGCGTGGGATTCAGTTGATTAGATTGGTGTGCCTATGGCTGATTTAGGTGCTCTGAGGTATCCAAGAGAGTTGCGTGGGCCTGGTAGATATTACAGAGGACCTATGGAAGACAGTTGTCTGCTGGGATAGCTGCTGGAGGTGGGATGATTAACAGAAGCCAAGATGCTTTTCTGTAGGGAAGACTCAAGCCCTGATCAATACAGGCAGTGGAGTCCAGATGGCCATGCAGGTCCCTGACTGTTTTATGGTGAGCTGAATATCTCTCGGGGTTCTGTGAGTGACCTGATTATATCTGCACTGACAGCAAGGGGAGCAGACACAGCTAGTGCGCATGTACGCGTCTAAATTTAGCCATGTTAGTCTTTGAGCTGAATCCTACCTGAAGAGTTCAGAATGTAGCTGTCCCAGGACTGGTATACCAAAATTTCTGTTGCCAGTTTTCATCAGCCAGCACTGGAATGCCTTTCTTTGATGGATGATTTTATCCAGAGCAGCAGGTGAAAAATGGACTGTGGATGTCTACTAACTGCTGTCAACTTGTTCTCAGCAGGGATACGGCTGCTGCTATATGCTCTTTATTCTGGGAATCCATAGGTTATTGTTTTTCTTTTTGCTCTCTTCCACTATCTCCAAATATAGAATCATAGAATCATAAAAGCATTTTGGTTAGAAAAGACCTGTAAGAGTCCAAGCATTAACCCAGCACTGCCAAGTCCACCACTAAACCATGAACATAAGTGCCACATATACACGTCTTTTAAATACCTCCAGGGATGGGGACTCCACCGCCTCCCTGGGCAGTCTGTTCCAGTGCTCGACAACCCTTTTGGTGAAGAAATTTTCCTTAATATATAATCTAGGCCTCCTCTGCTGCAACTTGAGGTCGTTTCCTCTTGTGCTGTTGCTTGTTACCTGGAGAAAAGGCCAACCCCCACTACCTTCTTTCATTTGCAGAGAGAGATAATGTTCCCCCTGAGCCTCCTTTTCTCCAGGCTAAACACCCCCAGCTCCTTCAGCTTCTCCTCATCAGACTTGTGCTCCAAACCCTTCCCCAGCACTGTTGCCCTTCTCTGGACACACTCCAGCCCCACAATGTCTTTCTTGTAGTGGGGGGCCCAAAACTGAGCACAGGATTCGAGGTGTGACCTCACCAGTGCTGAGTACAAGGGGACAATCACTGCCTTGGTCCTGCTGACCACACTATTGCTGATACAAGCCAGGATGTCCTTGGCTTTCTTGGCCATCTGTTCGCACTGCTGGCTTGTGTTCAGCTTCTGCTGACCAGGTCCTTTTCACTGGGCAGCTTCCCAGCCACTCTTTTCCTAGTCTGTAGTGCTGCATGGGGTTGTTGTGATCCAAATGTGGGACCCAACACTTGGTCTTGTTGAATGTCATACAATTGGCCTTGGCCAGATCTCTCCATAGACCCTTTCTGCCCTCCAGCAGATAAACACTCCCACACAATTTGGTGTCACCTGCAAAACTGACTGATGGTGCACTTCATCCCCTCATCCAGATCACTGATTGACAAAACCAGAAACTCCTTCATTCAGCATCTTGTTTCATGGAGCTTTTTGTTCTCAAGGTCTAAGGATGCTTTTGATATTCTGAGCAGCATTTCAAGATATTGAACAGAACTGGCTCCAATACAGAGTTCCAGGGAACACCACTTGTGATACATCTTCTCTTCTTTGGCTCTGTTATATGCCCTATCTATCATATACATAAATGGATGGTATTTTTTTTAAATTGACACTATACATTAATAATTATCAGTGCTCTTACTGATGGGGGTTATTGTTTACCACTCCTAGTAGAGTGGTATACAGTGTTTTAAAATACTATTGGGCTGTCAGGGGAAGATGCTTGCTAACAAAGAGAAGGTTTGCTAAAGAAAAGTGCATTGTGACGTCTGACAGAGATCTGTAGGGACCATTAATCCACATCCATTTTACTGTAAGCTTATTTCAAAATATGCACTGTTCAGAGGAACACTAGGACAGATGGAGAAGAAAGGCAAGAAAAGCCTGGGGTATTTACAGTAGTGCTGTAGACACAGCCTCCTACCTGGTGATATTGCTGTTGCTCTAAATGTATTTTTCAGCTTAGTTTGCTAAAGAAAAACAGAGCCTCTTTTATTTAGCAGCTCATTCCATTGAGCTTTTTGTTCTCAAAGTCTAAGGATGCTGTTGATGTCCTGGGCAGCATTTTCTCTGCCTCACAGGAAATTGCTCTAATGTAAAAGGCTGGGTACAAGCCATTCCAGAAATCATAATAGTTGTTGTGCTGGCTCACACAGGCACAGCACTATCACTGTAATAGTCTTGAAAGCTTCTTAGTTGGTGGTGCCAACCAAAGTCAAATGTGTTAGATCTCCCTCCATTATCATTACAGAACATGCTGGCATCAAAAAGTTGGTTGCAACAAGTGAGAATGGGAACAAAATACTAAGTTCTGTGCATTTATGCTCTGACAGATTTTTCTTGCCTTTATGCAAAATAACTCCCCTTGAATGTCATCTAGGCACATAAATATTGTGGATTTCATGCAGAGTCATGAAGGTTTGCTTCATTTCTGTATAACTCAATTTCTTCCCAGCTGCTAATGGGAGGAGGGAATTGTGTTTGTGTACATAGACTCTGCTCAACATATGGTCCATAGCTAGCAGCAAATAACACCACCCAGCTGTTGTATCCTCCAGGACTGCTCCCACAGATTGTTCAGACTCTTCAGAGTTATTTCCCATACAGCTCATCCATACAGGGGTGAAAAACCTGTGTTTGCAATGGACTGGGCAGTAGGTAGCAAGATCAAAAAAATTTAAAGCTTTGTAACATAAGATGAAGTACTTGTGTGTTAGTACCCTCTGTTTACATTGGTGTGAATGTGGAGAAACTGTTGATTCAGTAGCATCTATTTTAACCTTGCTCTTGATTAGGCATGGCAGGAAGAATTGTGTATTTGGTGCTGGATTTGGAACTTGTAAAACAGAGCACAGCAAAGGTAGATTGTCTTATTCCTCCCCTCCTTGTCCAGCATAATCCAATTTTGACCTCTGTGAAAGGTGAGAGCACAGGTTGGTTTTTCCAGTGTCAGCCTCTTTTCCCAGTTCATGATAACAGCTACCAGTAACCAGGATGACTGTTTCTCCTCTGCATGCCTGTAGCAGCGGAAAAACAAAGCAAAGACACAACACAGTCATACATGTGTTACTGCCTGGTCACTGCATCACAGCAAGTTCATATTTTATTTCCCAGTATCTTCCTTCCAAGATCTAGCATATGATGTTATACATCATTTATGGGTTCAGCAAAACAAGTTTGCCCTTCTTATTTATAACATTTTTAATGGTCAGCAGGGGTTGGGTAAATCTGCTGGCATGCCATGTTCTGCAGCTGCCTATTATGACTAACACAAGTTTGGTATGGCTTTTGCTGGCTTCCTTTGTGCATTACTTTGTTTAAATTGGAGAGTTATGTTACTTCTTATTGGCATATGTTTACATCTTCAGAACACCATAAGCTGTCTGAGACTAATCCAATTTATTCCTTGCTGACAGGAATATGGGAGGGACTGTCACTCCTAGTCTCAGTATGAAATGTGATTTCATGCTGACTCTCCCCCAAAAAGGCAAAGCCAAGGAAGTGTTACAGAATGGAGATATTTTAAAGATCATGACAGTTGGAAAGGTTTTGCATTTTGATCAGCCTTTTCCAGACTTTGATGGTTTTGTTGTCTTTACGGTCTTAGTACAGCCTTGTTGGCTTATCATTCTTGTTGGAATTAACTCTCTAGTATCTAACATTTACAAGTTTGGAAAGCCTGTATGCTTCAGTAATTGTTTTGAGTGAAGTAGATTCAGCATGTGACACTGAAGTGGACTTTTTGTGGATCAAAAATTAGGTTAGGATGTAAGTGGAAGTTTAACTTGAAAATTTCATCCGTATCATCAGAATATGTTTATCTACCTCCCAGACATAGTGATGCCCTTCCTAAGAAGGGGACTTCCTAGGTGAGTGTCTGTTGCATGGTCCTTGCTGCCTCCCAGAGTTCAAAGCTCTTCTATGGGACAAACCTGCATGCAGAGCCTGAAAGCTGTGCTGGGAGCTACCAAGAAGCTACTTATATGGGTAGTGGAGTCTCAGATTATAGTCAGTATGGTGAAGTTCATCTGTATGGACACCTCCAGTGTGGGTACCTCTCTCAGAGCTGGTTATTCTCTGCTCTCTGCCTAGTCAGACCAGACACACAGACATTTCTGAGAATTTCCTAAGGAGTGAACTGCCCTGGATGGAAATAAGATGCCTCTGCCTTGCATTTGGTTTGCAGAGGAGCTTTGGTGGGAGAGAGATGCTCTCCTACTACATGCCACAAAATTGTCCTTAAGCATAGAGGGAACTCTGCTATGCAAAATAGAAAATGAAATGCTATTGGGAGCCTTATAAACTTATTTATTCTTAATTTCTTTACAGTCTAAGTGCAGAGATCACTGTGCTCATCTGTGTCCTGACTATGTTTTATATGGATTTAAATTATGGTCCATCTGCACTATCAATAGACTTGCTTTGTGATTTTGTCCATAACTTTGCTCTTTTGTTTGTCCAAAATGCCTATGTGCTAACTTGTGCCTGAGAATATTGCCTGGAGTAATGGGGTCATACTCTCTGTGAGGAAATAACACACAGCTGAATCACAGAGTAGCTGAGCCTGGAAAGCACCTCAGGAGATTGCCCAGTCCAGACTCATGCTCAAAGCAAGTCCCCCAGGACTATGCCCAGTCCAGAGTCTCCATAACCTCCTTGGGCAGCCTATGCCAATGGTTGACCATCTTAATGGCAAAAAGATCCTTTCTTACATTTAATCAGACTGTCCTACATTTCAGTTTGTGCCTCTTGCCTCCTGTCCTCTCACTGGGCACTACTGAGAAAACATAGGCTTCATTTTCTTCACATCTTCCCACTGGACACACACTGTCAGGTTTCCCCATAGCATCCTTTTCTCCAGGCCAAACAGTCTGTAGCTGTCCACAACAAGGTGGACAAGTTGTCCACCTGGTCCTTGTCCACCAAGATCATAAGATCCTTCTCTGTCAAGTTGCCTTCCAACTGGTGCCTGGAATTACTCTTCCAGAGGCGCAGGACTTTCCCCCCCTTTGTTCCTCCCTTTGTTGAACTTCTCAAGATTCCCACTTGCCTATTTTTCCAGCCTGTCAAGGTCCCTCTGAATGGCAGCACAAACTATATTGTGCATCAACCACTCCTCCCATTTTCACATCCACAAACTTGCCGAGGGTGTGCTTTGTGCCATTGTCCAAGTCCTTAATGAAGCTGTTAAACAATGTTGGCCCCACTGTCAATCCCTGGGATACACAGAGAGTTACCAGCCTCCAGCTGGACTCCACGCTTCCGATCCCAACCTTGGAACGCAAAAGTCCAACCAATTTTCAATCCACTTCACAGTCCACTTGTACTGTCCATAACTCACCAGTTTGTCTATACAGTTGTAATGGGAGACAGCACTAAATGCCTTGCTGAAGACAAGAGAAAATATCCATCCCTCTTTCACTGACCCAGTCATCTCCTTTTAGATATATACACATGGGCACTGCTGTGCGTGCTGTGATAAGTAGGTGACATGACTCCTAGTTTTTTAAACGTGTATCTCCTAGATATTAGATAAGAGGAATAAGCAGGAACAGATCCATTTATCTTAAAAAACCCAGAGGGAAACTGAGTTCTCATTGAAAATGAGGGGGTGGGCTTTAATTACTACGTTTCTCTTAATTTCCTGGGTGTTGTTGGAATAGATACAAGAAAACTCAAATGTTTTCTTCTGTGGCATATTACCAGGACAGAACTGAAGTTCAGTTTTGTGTAAGGAGTTTTAGCAGAGAATGAACAGATTTCCTCCCCTCCTCCCCCTCCCCCCTCCTTTTTCAGTCCAAGAGCAGAAATTTAAAAAAAGCTCATGAAAAAGCTGTTTGGTGGGGTTTCTGTGACAACACTGAGAATGAATAAAATCAGCAGTATTTAGGAGAAGATTTGCAGATTCTGAATATTTTCTTTCATATCTGAACTCAGCCTAAATTATCTTTCTGTTTTTTCCTAATACCAAAGTATAGGCTAGGGAGATTATTTTTCACTGGGAGTTCCATGTTATGATAGAAAAGGATGTAATGGTTCCTTTTATTTTCAAGCATCTTACAGGACTGTAAAATCACATCTAAACTGAGAATATAGCTCTCAAAGAGGAAACTGGTGCAACTGCCAATTTTTAATCCAGCAGTGCGACAAGCCAACAAAAGCTTTGCATAAAAATTCTTTTCATATTTACATTTATTGAATTGAGTATATCCAACCACTGACAGATCTTTTTGTAGAAGCCTGTATGAAAGAAAATCAATTTAATTGTATTAAAACAAGGCTGGATTTGCAATCTGAAGAGTTTGGGAGGCTGGAGACTAATTTCTCTTGAAACAGTTAATTTCACAATAACTTCTAAGATTCCATTTTGCACGTGGTTGGAGAGAGTGTGTTAGACTGCTTTGGAGCTTAGAGAGCAATTACTTTTGACACACTACAGAATGAAAAGTGTACCCACTGGAATATAAAATCATTCTCTGTGTGGAAGCATAGTTGACCCATGATTCATAAAAATACCGGTATATTACTATGTGTTATGTGAAGTTTGAAAATTACTGTTATATTGCCCCTACCATTTAAGGAATGTTTCTTGCTTTTAAGGCACAAGTAAGAATTACAGAGTTTTGAAGCAATGATTGTACTATTCTTGACAGTAGCCTAAGAAAGGCACAGAGACAAAAGTCAGAGTCCCTTGACCTTTATAAACATTTCAGATTGTGACAGAGCCAGTGTGGTTGGTTTTGTTTCAGAAGACCATAGGATATTGTCAATTCACCAACTGCTGGTTACACTATGTATACAGGGAAACTGTGGCCTTCCATTGTTTTCAGGCTAAAGCTAGAAGTCTCAAAATTACATTTCTGTGAAATACAGAACCTACTTCCACTTATTGATAATCTTTTCCTGAAGTATTGCCAAAGGTCACTTAAAAATGGACCAGATCCTGGAATTTAGCCTCAATCTAAAGTCACCCCATAGCAGAATCTACTTCAATTAATTTAGAGATTTTTTCCACGTTTGAAAATCAGGCGTGAATTTGACAAATATAATGAAATACTGTACATCCCTTCATGCAAAAGGCTCATCAGACCTATATTTCAAAACGTGGTGAAGCTAAGATTTAAGTAGTTTGATCCATCAAAAAGGAAAGATTTTATAATAAAATACTTGGAAAAAGCAATGGAAGAGGACTAAGCTGAAGGTACTATTTTTATAATCCCTGGGCTTTTCCTGCCATGTGCATGGAACTGATGGAGTACAAGACTGAAGCAAACAAATCTAAGTAGCTCAGGATCTGGCGTGTGGATTAGGAAAAACATAAGGCTAGTTAAACACACATTATAAAGAAATCTACAGCACTGGGTACAGTAGGGACAGTCTCAGATAAAGTAATGTGGCATTCAAAATTTGTCACTTCTGAAGTCTGGAATCAAGTTTGGGAATTGTCCCAGTTCATGCTGCCAGAGAAGCTTGTCTCTGTGGTAGGCATTGTTGAAAGTCAGCAGGATTTTTTAGCAATGTTTTTAGTAAAGAGGCACCAAATACTATTCAGCAGAAACTTATAGATTGTACACAGGACACTGACAGGATTTAATCTGCTGCAGATATCTGTCTGCATTGCCATAATGCTGTTAATGATCCCTGGTTATCTGACTTCTCTCTTGGCATACTGTTGCACATCCTAGACAGTGGGAATGTCAAACAGGTCCTCCTTCTGCTATGAGCCCCTAACCCAGGAGGTAAAGGGGAAATGCCATTGCCTGTTGGATAGAGAAAGTCTATGACACAAGCTGAGCAGCTCTGGCTTCATCCTGTGGACAGTGATGGCACACACCAGACCACTGCAAGGTACACCAGATCATTGCAAGGCAGCTCACCTTCCCTGGGAGGACCTTGAAGGGGAAAGGTGGCTGTTACTGCTCTTGTGCCATTCAGGCTGCAAAGCCGTGCTCTGAAGGGGGGTGAAATAATGAGCAGGTGGTCTGAAAGCGTGTCCCTCAGCTATCCACCTTCTCTGGAGACTTCAGGGGTTGGATTTGAGAAAACATTGCTTAATTAGCTCATCAGACTCTCTGAACCTGGAAGCAATCGGGGTTTAATTCACTTTTCATAATATGCTTTGTTTTTATGAACCTTGTGTGGAACATTCACTACGTAAACAAATTATATTTTCACTTTTCCCTCTTCTCTCCACAGTGGGCTCATTTAATACTCACTTGGCTTGTATCTTAGAAGAAAACAATCACAAACCGGAAAGACCAGAGCTCTTTAATTTAAACAAATCCATTATTCTGGAGCTGAAAATTTAGTTTAGTCTCAGCAAAATAGCAAGCATATGCAGTCTTTGGAGTAATTTTTATTTATATATTTAAAAGGTTATTGAACCATTACTGCCTGGCTGCCTTAGTGTCTAAAGGATGCCTAAAGATTTAAGGTTAACTCAATAATAAAGCAGTCAGGTATCTACAGTTGGACTTAAGTGGAATTTGAGGTACATCTCCAGGGAGTAGCAAAATCCTGTGCAGAGCTGCCTCAGCTAATGATGATAGAGATGGTTTGGTTACTGAAGGCAAGGCAGAAACACAAGCATGGCCATTTCATTATGTGATGGAGCTCTCAATTAGCAGCAGTAGTAATTGGCAGGTTAGACTAGGTCCTGGTGCATGGCTGTGCCCAACAGACAACCTTGTGATGCTGAAGTACATTGACAAAACTGCCTGTCACTGTCAGCACAACTCTCCATATCTTTAACTCACTGCCCCCATGGATTTAGCTTTGCACCTGAAGTTAGGTGCTTCATACTCTCTACCCTGCTTTTTGCTGAGGTTTCCAGCCCCTCTGGTGGAAATGGCACACACTCCCTGTGTCCACTGCTCTGGCATGACAGCTCACAGGCTAGCCTAATCCCATCCATATCAGATGCCAAGCTGAGCACAGCAGTGTCCCAGCTACAAACACAAGCTGTGTCCTCCCTCCCTACTGTGAGCAGTAATGTCCTGGTGACTACAGAGGGGTGCTGTGCCTTCAGCCAACTGGGGCCCATGCCTGGAGGCCAAAAAGATCCATTGCATTATATAGAACCCTTGGGAGCCTGAGAGCTGCCCCAGGGCCTGCCTCTTGGGACAGGTGTCCAACACTCTGTTTTGAATCTGCAAGCAGCCTTTGTATCTCATTCACTCTGGTGTTATTTCAGTTTTATGGGATATAAGTCCATCCAGACCTTTACTGTCAGGAAGAGGGATTTAGAGCCTTTAGACTGCCTTACCCGGCTCTGTAGGGGGGTGCCTAGAAAAGTGCTGCTAAATTCTCTCCAGGACTGAGTTGAACTAATACAGGTCTTGTAAGGACATCCAGCCTTACTGTACAAACCATGCAGGAGATACTGCTCATTAGCCTTTAGCTAGATGTGACTGAAAGGTTCTTTGCTGCCCCTTTTGGAATTCAACCAACGATTCCAGCATTTCAAAAAAGTATTTTAGTCCCTCAGCTACGGAACAAAGCTATGCTATTCTGAGAGTTTGGTCAATATTGTACCAGACTATTAAATATCCACTGTGTAAGGGACAGTCTCATGTTCAGAGTACTCACCTGGCAAATCCAACAAATAATTTGAATATTTCGTCCACAAAATTGGAGACTTTCAAGAGTAGAAAGAGGAAAACCCCTTGCAAAATTTCTCAAGGTCCCCAGGGAAAGTGACAGGCAGTAAGTCAGACCCAGCTCAGAATGCAGCATTCTGGGTGAGGTTTGAATTTGAGGTTAATGCTGCATCCACAACCCTCCATCTCCTCATTGCCCTATGGGTTGTGTGTCTCTACATTAATAAAAAATGACTCAAATCAAAATGAAACAATTTGTTTCAGATAAAAAAGANTTTTTTTTTTTTTTTATAATGTCATTTGAGATTTTATTCCCCCCAGTTCATTTACTAAATCAAACCATCAGTTGCTCACACAGCTGTGAGCAACTTTTGCTTCAGGTTTGCTAGTGCAGCGTTTCCACTGTTACTGCTGGGTGACAAACCAAGAGAAAGCTGGTAGTAGGGTATGTGTTTATCCTTGTGATGCACAGAGGAAATGCTAAGATTTCTACTCTGGGATATATGTGGGCTAGAGAGATGGAAAGACAGAACAGAGTATTGCACTCTTGACTTCAGTTGGTTATGTGTCGCCTGGGGTCTCAGTTGTTGCATCTCAAATATCCTGCACTCTGGATTGGCCTCAAATGTTCCTCCTTCTTCAGTGACCATATGACAGATGGGGATTGCCAGAAGAGTCTTAGAGTAGATGTGCTCTCTATTTTTATATGTTCCAGTGCATGCAAAAAAGACAGCCCAGGATTAAAATGCTCCCATAACTATGGACACTTATACTGCCATCATGATCACGCCCCTTAAAGAACCATGCCCCAGGAGCAATGTTAAGAAGAAATTGAGAATGCAGGGTTGAACATCGGGAAATTAGGAAACATCGGAATAGAAGTTATCTGAGCAATCTGAACCCAATTTCTCTGCTTGTACATTATGATTTACTGACATTAAATGAAGGGAAGCTAAATAAAAAAGAATGCTATATTCCACGGTTCTTTTTCACGCTTCATTTTGCATATTTTCACAAAACCATGGGGGGCACAAACTCCCTCCTGTGATGCAGTGTCTGGCACAACTTACCAGCCATGTGCCTGAGAAGTTGCGTGTAGGAATCTGCTGCTGACCTCCCTGCAGGGGCAGCCTGACCCTGGAAGGAGACAAGCCCCAGGTTTCACCCCGGCTTTTACACCAGGACCCCAGTGTGGGGAGCTGGGTGGCTGGGCTGTGCTCCAGCTGTGGTAGAAACGGTGTATTTCATTCACCCCTCCTTGTTCTGCAGTGGCAGCCACAGCAGATTGACCTGTGGTGGGTGCTGGGGTGACTGCAGAGGCCCTGCTCCACCTCAGCAACATCAGAGATGGTTATGGCAAATCTGGAGCTTTGGAGGAATTTAGCTGTTAGATTCTGGTGGTTTCCAGAGCCCCCTGACTCCATCAGTTGTGGGAGGTTTTTTAGTCACAGCACAGGGCAACCTGCTTTCCAAACATCAGGGGTCTGCTGCAGGGTGGGAGAGTGCTAAAGATGCAATGTGAAACGTTTTAATATAGGAGGGGAAGGGGGAGTTCCTCAGACCCTTTTAGATATCATGTTTTGTCTGGAAGTTTCCAAAGGAAATCAACCAAGAATTTGAAGATTCAAGGGTGAAAAAAGGTTGGATGCTTGGAAAAAGTCACCAGCAACTGAAAATAAGGCCTTGAAACAGCAAATCTCAGGATATTTTTAACTGCATCTGTTCCTATTTATGCTGCCTGTCAAAACAAGAGCCTGTTTCATCACCCATGTGTTTCTGACAAGTTCTGTGTAAGGTGTTCTTGGACCAGTTTTGCAGTCAGAGGGAAATGCAGCTGTCTCTGAGATGGTGGCAGCACAGGGGAAGCACAGATCAGGGAAGGAAGATGGATACATTCATTGATTCTGTCTTCAGAGTAAATTTTGAGTAGACAGAAGTGAAATATTTAACTGGATTGTATTCAGGATTCCAACCCTCTGTGTAAAACAAACAGAATCAACTTTAAATGGTGAAAGACGTTTGTATTTCTCTTTTCAAACTTCGTTCAAAACTATTAAAACATACTGGAGAAATCATTCAAACTTGTAAAAATCTTAATTATAAGAAAGGGAAATCTCATAGTAACTGTAGTTCAGACAATACTTTTGACTTATCACATTTCTGAGATAATTAAGCTAAATAATCAGACTGTATATATGTCTCCAGGCAAATACTTAATCATCTGATGTTTTTTGTTGTTGCTGTAGGGGTAGTTCTTTACGGTAATTTGCCAGTGATGAGTGGAAAGCAATACTTTTAATGTTCATCTTCCTTCACTGCCCTGCTGAGCATGCTGAACTGCAGAGAGCACGCCATGGTATATTAATCACATGAAGGGATTTATGGTCACTGTTCTCATTGTTGATTGTGGAGATAATGTGCATTCATAAATCCTGCAAGCTTCCAGATGCCAGCATGCTTACTAACTAGCAGATCTGTCTAGAAAATATTGGGAAATACACATTTATTGTCCTAATTTGCTTCAGGCTGAAGGTTCCCTGGATGAACTTGTGTGAACAGAAAATGTTTTGGTGAGTATAACTGAATCGTGAAGTATGGATGGCAAGTGGTGGTTCAAACTCCATAGTTTCAAACCCTCTCCAAAGAAAAACAAAAATCCCCACCTGACACTCCATGCCAGGTGTGTGGTTTGTGAGACAGTCGCAGGCAGAGCCATGGGGATGGTCACATCTGCCTGACAGACAGGCCAGCAACTGCCTGGAGATTAAAGCAGATCCTTGTCATGAGCTTACCCATGTGTAAACTCATGCACACTTTTCCTGTGTTGCCAAGGATGCTCACAGAGATAAGGATTGAATGCTAATCCCAATAGTGATTTGAGTGACTGCCCTTGTAAGCCAAAGAAGGTTACAACAGGGGTGGAGAAAGACTAGACAGCACCAGGTTCAAGCAGAGCACTGATGCCCTGCAGCCTTGAGCCAGGGCCCCGAGGCTGGAAGGAGATCTAACAGTGTCAGACCTATTGCACACAGGTTGTGCAGTTGATTTCACAAGTTCATAGACATACTGGTGTGAAGGAACCCCAGTAGGCCTCCACTCCAGCCTCCAACAACAAGTGATCCTATCACCAACACTAAATCAAGTTGCCTGTGGCTTTGTCTACCAATATCTGGTAAAACTCCAAAGATAGGCATTCCAAGTCTCCTGGCACCAGGTTCCAGTTTTGCACTATCGTCCAGGTGGGTGAGTTTTTCGTAATGCTCAGCCTGAACTTGTCAAGCTACAAACTGTGGCCTTATCCCTTTTAGATACCTGCCACTACCAAAAATTGTTTGTTCGTCCTCTTTGCAACTGCCCCATCAAACGGGCTCTTAGACCCCTCTTAGCCTCTCTTTTACCAGACAAAGCAAGCCCAAAGTCCTCAATCTTTCTTTGTAGGTCACAAGCCCTAGCTCCCTTGATCATCTTGGTAGTACTCATATGGACCCTTTGCAGCTTTACAATATCCTTCTTTAACCGGGGGCAAAAAAAGGCCCAAAAGTGCAACAAGTCTAATCCACTAATCCTGCAGAGGATTTACTCACGCCCTGCAGTCTGGTGTGAGTTCTCATGCATCACAACCACCACAAAATTTGGAGGTGTTTGTGATGTAGAAGCACTCTGTGCATGTACATATGGATTGTGCATTCAGGCAGACACTGCTTAGGGCCTTGTAGGTCAGTATAGTCCTGAAGGGCAGTCTCAGGAGATGCCTGAGCCTCTGGAGCATCATGGACAATGGGAATGAAGCCTGACTGACAAAAACGTGCCTTGAGTGTAGATTGCAACCAGCATACATGAGCTGGCTGCATTACTGTGAAACCCACCAATGAGCAGAAGTTTTAAGATTGCCTTTTCTTCAAAAAGATAGGCAGACCAACAAATATCTTTCATTCAAATACTAAATAATGTTTATAGCCACTCCTTTTAAAAGTCTGTAAGTTTTGTCCAACCAAGCCTGATTATCTCCTTAAATGTGTAAGTTTCTTTATGTTGCATGTTATAACAAAAAAATATGATCCAGAGTTGTCCTTGAAAAGAACATAATTCTGCTGCAATTGAAAAAAGAGGACTGAAAATAATTGTTTTAAATGTATGTGTTAATTAGCATTTCTATATCACTCATCCTTGAGCATCCAAATATTTAGAGCCCTGCAATAATTTGCTAGAACTTGGACAGATGTGGTAAGAAGAAGGTATTTTCATCATTTGGTCCCAAGGCCAAGTTTTTCAGTGCTGCTGAAAATGCAGTTTTCTTGGCACAAATAAAGACATTTTCTTTTAGCAAAATTAGGATTTTTTTGGCATACTGTAGCTGGCAGCTCTGAGAAACTTTACAACATCTGAGGAAAAAAACTGAAATGGGAAAGGAAAACTGAGGCATCTGACACCATGTCTGGCCTTTGCTTATGGGTTTTATTTGGAGGATGCTGGACTTCTCCCCCAGCTCTATTGCACACTCCATGTGCTTTTCATACCGAACCTATTGGTTATGGCCAGATGTGACTAGGGCAGCTCTGTACTTTTCCAGCAGCACACCTGCATGTATCCATCTGTCCACCTGCCAAGACACTACTGTGGGATACAAAAAAATAGTCATGCTCTATACTGTGTGATCTGTGGGTTTCGTGTAGCTCTGTCGTCACTGTGGCATGATTTCTTCCTCGTGGTGCAAACTGTGCCACCATGTATATGTGCACTGCAGATAACTTTTGGGGGGAATCCATTTCAAGTAGAGTTGGAAGTCTGAGAGTTGGCTGAATCTAAAGTTTGTTATATGAGCTCCCTTTGCAGTCATTGGACAGAAATGGGCACCTTCAGAGGGTGAATCGCCCTCCCTGCTTTGTAGGCTCTTGCCTGTTCCTCCTGACTGACTCACACGGGAACATCACTGGCTCTCTAAGGCTCACAGCTGAGCAACATGGCTCAAGTTACAGAATCACAGAATCATCAAGGCTGGAAGAGACCCTGAGGATCATTTAGTCCAACCATCAAACCATCACCACCATGGTCCTGCCAGATGGCCCTTGGACACTTCCAGAGACCATGACTCCACCACCTCCCTGAGCATCTTATTCCAACACCTAGTGACTCTTTCAGTGAAAATTTTTTTCTAATATATAATCTTAAACTGAACCTGATTTTTTTTTTTTAAATTTTCTATTATCTAATCTGAAGTTAGATCCACTGGACCTCAATTCTGCGGGTTAAATTGAAATAGCATTCCCTTACAATTCTTTCAGGGGTAAAAAGTCATGGCTGTTCCTTTGCACAACTTTTCACAAAGTGGTCTGGCTTATTCCTTTATTCTTCCCACATCCAGGCACAGGCTTAGTTTTGTCAGGTTAGAGACTGGAGCCAAACAATTTTGGGTGACAATCAATAGAGATCCATGTTGAGGTCACAATCATAAAACTGTATCACTAGGAAATAAAAACAGAGGATGTAGACATTAAAATTAATGTTTGTGAAATATTTGCCAAAAAATAATTTATTAGACAAGTAACGCTGGTTCCATTTTCCTGATAGTTTGTTTATACCATGCAGCATTCCTTCACTTACAATTGTGATATATCATTTATTTCTTTAGGACTATTCCAGAAAGTAAGAAGACCATATTAAGCCCTAACAGGACCTCTGGGACACAAAACATTCTCATATACTTTGAATTCATTTGCTGTTAAAAACATGATATAAATCATGAACTAATCAGAGTCCTCATTGAATCTTGCCTGTAAACCATACGTCACCAACCTTTTCCAGCAATTCTTTTCTAATCATGCAGATGCAGCAATAAATCAAGCACAGTAACTGCATTTCTAAAATGCATTAAAAAAAAATCCTTAGAATGTTAAAACTGTAAGCATACATTGTCATGCCTCTCCTATTACTTGTGTGTATTTGCAATAGGAAAAGTCACACAGCTAAAGAATATTAATAAGACAAGGAAAAAATCCTGAATATCTTTCACACATATGGAGAATTAATTTTTCTTTTGACTGATGATGTAATCTTCCTAGTATAAAGTGCTGAGGAGGGCCAAGGAATAAGGCAGTAACTCATCTTGTAGTCTTTCTAATTTTTTCAGTGGTCTGGTTTGTAAGATTTGTAATTGTTTTTACTGTACTTGTACCTGAAACAGACACAAAAGCACATTTTAGCAAAGAAAACCATCGAAAATACACAGAATTCTCAGAGTTTCAGGTAGAAGTGTTTGAGCAACTGCACCTGTCTCAGTTTTTTGGTCAGCAACAGTCCCAGCTTCAGGTGTGAGTGTGTTGCTCTGCAAGGGGCTCAGTGAGTCAGGGAGCAGGGCTGAGAGTGTGGAGGTGTAACATACTGCTCAGTGGGGATATGGCATGACAATAGAAAAGGTGTGGAGCCTCTGGAAGGTAAGATGGCTATTAAAAAACACATGGTGAGTCCATCCTGCATGTGGTCTGCACTCCTAAGCCTACCAGCATGCAGCTTCTTGCTAAAAGATAACAAAGCCATCCAATGAAAGCTGTGCATGGCTCAATAGAGTCAGAAAGTTCTGAAAGGGAGAAGACTAGAAGTGATTACCTCAAAGAGGAAACAGAAATAAAATGTATCAGTTGAAGTATAAACAGAAAAATAAGAGAACTACAGAAGAATTAAGGGTGCATTAATATATATAGCAAGTGTGGATTTGAAAAAAGGTTCTGATAAAGTTCCACACCAAAGGTTGTGAAAGCACTTATGATGCTATGGGACTGGAGAAAGGTCCTTTTTGGACTGAAAGCTTGTTGAAGGGTTAGAAGCAAACTATAAGTCTTAATGGTAACATTCCAGGTTCTAAATATCAATATTTTTCAAAACAGAAAGTACTCCTTTGTAAGTTAGGAATAATGTCTTCATGGAAAGGGTTGACAAGCACTGGAACAGGCTGCCCAGGGAAGTGGTGGAGTCACTGTCCCTGGAGGTATTTAAAAGGCAGGTAGATGTGGCACTTGGGGACATGGTTTAATGATTGGACTTGGGTTAATGGTTGGACTAAATGATTTTAAATGTCTTTTCCAACATAAATGATTTTATGATTCTAACTGAGTAGTCTTTTTTTTTTTTAAACTTCTTTTGCCCCAGGACTTTGCAGAACTGCTTAACCAGAGCAGATTCAAATAGGAATGAGGCAGATTCGTAGATAACAGGTTCAAAACAAATACTAAAGGCAGAGGACAGGTATTTGTCCATTGACATCCCTCATCCAGTTTAGGGATTAATAGCAGATGATGGGAAAGTAGGATGGGAAAGGACCATAGAAAGTGGTCAGGTTTCAGTGCTCTTGAAATAGCTTCTCCTGTTGCCATTGTTGTGGTCAGATACTATTTTTACCCATGTCCCTGTACAAAATACAGGTATTTTTATTTATTAGGGTTTCTTCTCACTATAAACTTTGTAACAATATTTATCATCTCTAGAAAAGGTGAGAGTTCTGAAAAAGAAATACTGCTTGTTAAAACTATCCGTGTTTCTAATCTCACACAGGAACTGAGGGCTATGAGGAGGGGAATTAATTTTTTAATGAAAGGAGGTATGGCAAGCACATACAAATTCGCACAAGTGGAAAAGGGGGAAAACTGGGGCAGATCTAAGTACTCCTCAGTTACAAGTCTGAGACCTGAAGCCCTCCATAAAAATGGCAATGTAGGCTGCATGCTGGCATCGTGAGACCTCAACTGTGATTATGGGTGGCACACAGCCAGTAGAATAAAACATTCTTCAGTGTTTTGTGTTGAGCAAAACTTTTCTATATCAGGTCTTTGTCCTAATAAGAAAATGAAATCCAACCAAAGAGGATGTTTGGCTTTATCCCACCATGTCCTTTCTTTCCCTGTCTTGGTTTCATCTCTGCTGTGTCCTGAGGAGCCTGTGCTCTACTCCATCCTGGCACTCCTCCATCCCAGGCGCCCTGTGGGGCAGGCTGCTTCCAGGCAGCTTGTGGGAGTACCTGTGAAGATGAGGCTCGTGACTGCGAAGTGTATTGTCCAAGTGTAAGCCAGAGAAGTTGCTTTTTCCACCCGGATCTCTGCTTCTGGGAGCTGGCAGCTCCTGCCTTAAGGACCTGTCTGACTCCCTCTCCTTCCATCTGTCCTATCCACCTGAATGGGCACTCTCCAAGGCATGATTTCTCTTCATCTGTACAAATTCAAAACTGACCTGACACCTACCTCTCACGAACCTACCTGATGAATGTTTTACATTTCATAGTTGGTACTTGCATCTGCCATTAGACACATTTGAAAATATTGCCTTAAAACAGATTTTGAAGTCAAAGCTTTTTTCTCGTTTGTTGTTCCCAAAGGGTTGCTCCCATCCCAGGTGTTCTCTGATTTCTACTGGAAGAGGGATTAACACTTGGACTAATGACTGGATGATGCCACTTGATGTAATGGTGTTGAGAACCAGATGTTATTTGCACATTCACATATACTTTCAATGCTCTATATGTAGCATTAATATATAAAAGTTTTTCATAGAGACATTTTCCAGTCTTCCCCACTCAGCATGGACTGTGTCATTCAGCTCTGCTGGAAACCTCTAACTAGTCGTATGAAATGATTTTCCTAGAGAAAAATACAGGTACCAGTGGCTTGATCTAAGTTCTTCCACCGTGTCTCTGTTTCTGTGTGTGAGGCTGTTAATTGCTACACATATATATTTGCTGGGCAAAGTAAGGTCAGATGGATTTACAGCAGATAAACATGTGCCTTTGAACATGCTGATTTTAGTTATATGTTACGGGTTTGGGTTTTTTTATTTTCATATCTTGGTCTGAGGCTTATTAAATTATATTAGATGTCATTACAAATGGTACCTTTATGGCTCTGTGTCCAGGATGCTTCAATGATGGAGAAGAGGAAAGAAAATGGAATGTAGGCATTCTGTTAGATACTTAGTTGCTGTATACCTCCATACACTATTGGGACACCTGGTAAAATTCCCTAGTAAACCAGTAGGAACTCAGGAAATGCTGGAATGTGTTGTCTAGAAGACTTATAAAATCTTGACAGAACAGAAAACTGTTTGACAGCTCCTATTTTGGAGGTCAAGAGAGCTGGAGGTGGTTTGCTGGATTAGAATGTGCAGCAACAGCATTAATGCAGAGCCTGGCTTATCTTCACAGCAACAGAGGCCGTTTGTAAAATCACACTATCAGCACCAGCATACAGACAGATTAGAGGAGTTTCAAATATTCTGTGAAAAAACCCACTACTAATTCATATTCAGAAGGAGTTGCTCCACTGCTAATGTAAAGGATGGAGTTTACTGCCTTTGGCGTGGAAACTGTGATGAAAGAACTTCTGGGACCATGTCTTCATCTTCACAAGGGTTTTGTGAGAGACTGCTGATTCTTGTAGATGCTCCAGAAATACTAACTGATGAATATCTCTACACCCTGCTTGGTCCTCTATCATTTCTTATCAACTCATGAGGACCATGACAAGTCCTTGGCAGTTCAAACTCTCTTCTTAAATATCTGGAGGCAGACTCTGGGTTGCTGAGACACTTGTGACAAATGTGTAGAGCTGATCCTGCCAGACACTGAACACTCTGGATGGAGTCAGCAATGAATGGTTGTGGTTACTCCAGCAATGTGGAGTAAGCACAGAACTGGTTCCTTCGACAAAGTTATTCAACAGTTTAAACCCAAAATCAGACCACTTCCCTGGGCTACAATGGTGTACCCTACTTTGGACACCCTCCCACCCAAAGATCTTACAGGAAAGATCTTACAAGTGCACTTAAAGACAATTGTGGGTTTGCTGTTCCAGCATGTATACGGGGAGATTTTGTTAGAGATGGTGGCCAGAATCTGGGTGTTATGGATTTAAAATCTTGGAATTTTTCTTTCATCTACCAACCCTGTGCCTCAGAGGGATCATCTCCTATCTCTTTTTTTTTTCAACCATGGAACCAGGAAAGAGACTGCCTGCCCCATGGGAAAAAGAATTCTACCTGGTCCCCTCATGAACTGCTAACAATGGATCATTTGCAGTAGCTGCCTGAGGCACACCCGACTCCTCAGGCTACAAGCTGGGTGTTTGGGAACTCCTGTAAGATAAGAAAGGTTTCCTGTCTTCACATCAGTGACTCAGTGTGATAACGCCCCTCTGGAGAGCCATCAGCACCTCCACACCCAGCCTGAGGGGTCATGTCTGCTAATGGGCCATCAGGGATTCCAAAAATATATCAGAGTGTAAATCACCCATTGTGAAACTCCCCGCCCTGGGGGGGATATTGGGCACTCCCACCTGAGCCTAAGCACATATAAACTGGGGTTTTGGGACTGGTTTGGGGGGCTGATCCAGAGGAGGACCAGAGCTTCAGCAGGACTGCGACTGCCACTCTCTACTGGACCGGGACCATCCGCTTCACTGACAGGTTTCTTCTTTCCTTTTACTTTGTACCTAGGAGGGCCAGGTGGTGCTCAGTACAGGGGTTGACAATTACTATTCTGTTTGTGCCCCAGGCTGCTGGGACACACACCTTTTTTTTTTGTGGGTTAAAGGGACTTCTTCCTCTGTACCCTTGTACTGATTGTGATCTTTTTCTTTTTTTTATTAAATTATAGTTCTGATTTATAATCTGTTTGTGAATTAGATTCGTTTCTCCTACCAGTTTATCTTTAAACCAGGACACTGGGGAATCAGGACAGGGAGATGAAAGGGGTGTGAATTCTAGGTCCTCCTAAGCTTATGAGGAGAGTGAATTGAGAACTCTTCTCAAGAGAGATCAAGTTGCTGGGCAGTAATCATCTTAGTGGGTCATCCTCCACAGCCAGGAGGACAGGAGAAATTAGCTTGTTGTTAGGGCACTTAGCAGAGTGGCAGGTCCCAGGGGCACAGGCCAGGTTTTTCTGATCACTCTTTACAGACTGTGCACCTTGCTTGAGGAGACAGTACTAAAGCACTATCCTGTATCTCATCCTTTACCCTCCTGGATGTGTAGGATGAGCAGGATGAATATTCTGGACAGCTTTCATCTGATCCTTTTCTGAGACCAGCAATAGTAGCAATTCTCATGGTACTCTGAAGTCCTTTGCCTATCCATTCAGACATTCCTTTATCGTCAAAGTGCTAATTAACTCTAGCTGGGAGAATTGCCTGTCTGAGAGCAGCGTGTCCTCAGTGAAAATCCATCAGCTTCCCTTACATCTTCCAGCAGTAGGAAGTGCTGACCAAGTGGGCCTTTCCCAGCCCTTCCTCCCCTCCTCTGGAAAGAAGGGAATGCCACATCCCCTTCCCGGGTTGTGTCAGCCCCCCTCAAACTGCCACACACCTCACTTGAACTCCTTTCAATCTGCTGCTCTACAAGTTTAATAAAGGTAATGACAGTTGTCTGCCCCAGGCCATCCCTGTAAGTCAGCAAAGAGTGCTCTGATCTTGTAAATCACACTGTAAATTGCCTACATATCTCTCAGATTTTGTTAGTTTATTTGTTTCAGTTTTCCTCTGCAGCTCTCAGCTGGTGCCGGACAGGGGAGACCGGATCAGACCAGCCCAACCATGGATTCAAGCCAGCATGGCAAATCTGGAACAATTTATCTCCTTTTATTATTTTTTTTCCTCTGTCTGAGTAGAGCAGCAGCAAGTTTGCTTTTGAGCCAGCACCTCGCAGTCCCTTGTGACTATCACAGATACAAAAATCATGTGATGTTGCTTGGTAACACTCAAATGTAAGTACTGTGCATGTCCCAGGGACTGTACTGTATTTAATCAAAAGTTACAAATACTATATAAACACACCGAATTCAGGGGCATCTGCTATTAATTCAACAGAGCAAGGGTAATAGTGCTGCTCATAAATTTAAAACTCTCTACATATTAAATGGGAATTGCTGACAACATAGCACTTACCATACAATATGTAAAAATGGGGGAAAATACAATTCTCTGGCCATTGATAAATCAAAGACATTAAACCTATGGAGTAAACCCAAGAAACAGTGAAGGCAGTCTGTCAGAATCAAACAAAACAGCAACCAAATTAACCCGGGCAAGATCCAGACTCAGGCTATAGCCACAGATCAAAACATTCCTCTGTATATAAACATCCTGCCATGGGGGCTGAGCAACATCTCACATTAGTAATACTATATTCCCCGAGAAGGGCTTTCAAGGCACACATCAGCACAAAAGATGTGAAGTTCAAAGCCAACAATAAGAAAACAATTAGAAACAGAAATCTTCTACTCAAGGACTCCACCAAGAACGGCAAGCTTTTTTATTAGCACAATAATCCCTGCAGTGGCAAAAAAGAGCACTCGGAGAAGTCAGAGAAGATTCAAAATAGTCTGCAAAAATTAGAATAACAATATGCTAGTGTACAATATTTCATATGTTCATGTGGGAAACAAACTTCTACTTCAGGAGCTCCTTTTCTCTACCCAGTCTTCTTTTGGTTCCTAGATATCTGCTACAGCTGTTAGAGAAAATATCCCATAGTAACTGGGATGGCACTAATCACAAAGTGTTAAAATAAGCATTGCTATTAACTTTAAAATAAAACTATGCAGTGGCTGTCCTGTTTCATCATGTTTGTCCCTCTTTCTGCTTTCTGACAACTGCTCCAAGTAAAGGGCTTTACCTGCCCCATCCAAGAATTGTCACTGTTACTGCTGTTGCTGCAGTTACTTCAGGCTGCTCTGGAATTAGCTTGTCTTTTCCAGTATTTGCTGTTCCCTGGGATGTTTTTTGTTTCCTTGCAAAATGTAATCTTGGTGAATTGGCACTGAAGAGCCACCTTAGACAGATGTTTGCTCAGAGGTTTCCTGTGCAGCACGCAGGATCAGTCTGGAAGAAAAAAGACAGCACAGAAAGAACCGTGCCTCGCCAATACAGCCTGTGGAGACTTTCCACTGTGCCTTTTGCAACCGGACTTGCCTATCGCGCATTGGCCTTTTTAGCCACCAGCGCGCTTGTAGCAAACGTGGGTAGAGCCCTTCTCAAATCTTCGTTCGCGAAGCCTAGCCATGATGATGATGAATATTGGCCAGGGAGAAACGTGTGGCCACTAAAAACAGCCGAAGCACAGGTGAGACTGGTTGCAGTGGGACAGGTTTGCCCCATCTAAGCAGCACCCTGACACCACCTCTCCTAGTGCTTTTGTTGAAATGCAGCAACCACAGCATTTCCTTGAGTTAGGGAAGGCAGTTACTTTGGAAGCTTTATTCAGGGATGATCAATCATCCCCAAATGTTCCATGTCTTTCCTATCAGCACTTTGATGTGCTAAGTCATAAAAATGTTGGAGAACCTTGGCTAAGATACAATAGCAGATTTTTACTGTTTAAAACTATTTCTTCAGAAATATTAAACAAGAGGCAGACAAGTTAGTGGAGGAGGTATCTATACCAGAGGAGTGAATTCCCATAGTGATTTCCCTGGGTGAACGCCAGTGTACCTGTCACTCTCCTCTCCTGTGCTCAACAGCCTGAGAGGGAAGGAAGGAATTGGTGTGGGAGAACCACACTGCCCTTTATTTCACACCATCAGCTTTTTCTTAATTTCATTTGAGAAAACATAAATCTCCCTGGAGTGGGCTGTCAGTGTGCGTTTGTTTGGGGCGGGGGTTATAGAGAGATTGCCTTGGGGCAAAATCGATCTCCCCCTCCTGATTTGTTCAAATCTTTGGCAGCCCCTAGGAATATAAACCAAGTAATTTTCTAACCATGCCTTATTAAAAACAAGTTACAGAGAACAAAAAGAACAAGTTTAAGAAGTGTATAGGAGTGGTGATGGGTTCCAGACATGGTCCTGAGCAGCAGGTGGTTAACAGGAACCTTCTGAAGAGCTGTGCTCAGAAAGGTGCCCCAGGGATGGTCTTTATGGTTGTATCTGTTAGCAATAATTTCTCCAGCAATTCCCTGAGACAGTGAAATAAATATAGTCTTCAATTAAATAGATGGTGCTTGTATTTAATGATGACTGTGCTCAGAAAGAGCTTGCACTGTGTCAAGAGGGCCATAAGGTGAACAAAGAAATGAAACGTAACCTGAAGAATATTATGCAGCTATGAATTTTGATCGATTAAATGGATGAGGAGAGGAAAGAAATCAATGCAGGTCTTCCACTCTGGGATATGATTGTGAGTACTTTACCCTGAAATCCTCCAAAGACACGTGCCAAACAAATTCCCATGTGGGCATTTTCATATTTCACTGAACTGCCCTTAAAACAAAACCTGTTCAATGAACTCTATCACAATGCAAGATTCTCCCAGGGAACCCAGAAAAGCATCCTGCTGTAATTTCCAAGTACAAAGCACAGATACCAGCTCTGGCTGCAGGTCCTGGGTTTGCTCCCATGATGATGATGGTTGAGATGCTGGCTTCTGCATAGAGGTTGGGTGTTTCACCCACTCTTCTGCAAAATAGTGACCAAAAAGGAATAGTGCATTTGGGCAGTTGTGAATGAAGTGTGTTTAGATAATAGTGCTAACCAGCATGATCCGCCTTATGACACAAATGTTTAGACAAATTCTAGTCTGTTAAAAGTTATTTCTGCTAAGAGGACAAAATGACCCTACCATGATGTTTTACTGCTAAATCATTCTGTTTACTTATAGAGATTAATCAAGCTCTGTTTCTCTGAAGACAGAGAAATCAAATAGCAACTAGCCATTTCTTTGCTCTTGGTTTCAAGTGTCTGTCAGTCATCTCTCAGCCCTACAGGTCTCTCAGCTTGTTCTGGGCCCTATAGCCTTCCACCTCTTTTTTATTGACATAAACCTTTGGGAAAAACAGCCAGTGTCATTTCTTCATTAACATGTCATTCTGGTTTAGAGGGTTGTGTCACAAAAGGCACTGTTACTTCAGCTATTTGAGTTCATAATGGAGTGTAACATCTCCTTGACAGTATCATGGTTGGATATCAGCAGTTTTAACACCATCAACAACACTGATTCAGTAGCAATGGCTGAAAAACTAGAATGAATTAGCCATAAACTCTGTCATCAGCCAAGGTGGTGTATGCAGGGGCATTAATCCTGAAGAAGCACAGTAGCAATCACAGAAGTCAACAACTTCATCACAAATGACAGCATTGCTCGAGTAAGTAAAACCAGTGAAATATTTGGGAAGTGTCCTCAAGACGAGCCTAATTCCAAACCCCACTACTCACAGGCTTCTGAACCATAGATTTCAAGTGGGATGAAGAATTGAGTGTTACAGATAGTACTCTTTTTTAAAAAACCAGTCTATAAACCAATTTTTAAAAACTGGGACAGTGCTAATTTTGTTAGTTTCTACCCTAGAACTTTGCCCAAATTCAGTACAATTCTTTTTCAACTTATTGTCATTATTCTGTAATTATTGTACCACAGACATACACTTCCCTTCAAATCTATAGACCTGGTCCTGAATGTTGGGATCATAGTAGACAATAAAATGGAAGAGTTTGCCTTATTTTACACTGTGCCCTTTCTTTTTTATCAAAGAGAAATTAAATTCTGTAAGGAAACATTTTTTTCTCACAGCCATTTTTAGATACTGTGCCTTGTTCGATGTTTTTGGTTGGAATAATGAATCTTTCAGAGAAAGCCCAATCTGTTCAGGTGTTGTGGGATTTTAATTGAACACCTCTATGAAACTGCTATGAATCATGTTGCCCCAGCCATTGCAAGGGGGAGCAGCAGGTCTTCCAGCCAGGAGAACACCAGTGTGAGACACAGTGCCCAGGTCTGATAACATCCTGTGTGGCTCATGGAGAGCTCTGCAGACTGCCTGGGGCTGTAACACTTGATTTTGTCTGTAACACATGAAATGAAAAATTCCCTTTTGCAAGGAAGCCCTTAAAACTCAGGTCTGGTTTATTCATTTGATGCTAAGCTGCTCTGAAGGGTAGTGCCTTATTGCTATGTGGAGCAGAGAAGGTCAGCGTGAAGGTCATGCCTGGTTTGCAAGGCTGTGTGACGGGGTTCATTGGGACCCACTAGCGACAGAGGCTCATACATCTGTTGCTGAAGCATCAGCATGACATGCCTACCAAGGGCATTGCCATCTCTGTGGGAGTGCTGGCTGTTGGGTCAACGATGTTCACATCTCATTGTAAATTTAAAAGCAGATCATGCCCAAGGCAAGGTTCATCCCTGCAAGAGAGCATCAGAAAGAGCCTTGAATTTGCAACAAATGAAGACTAAGCTGTTGACCAGAAAAGCTTGCAGTGTGCAGGCCTTCTCCAAACCTTCAGAGATTGCACCTTTTCCAGGTTTGCCACCAAGCTGCTCACAAATGCTAGCACCTCTGCCTATGTGTATGCCTGTGCAGCAAACAGAAGCACATGCTAGAGACTATGCTCAGAGAAGTGCCATAAATATTTATGAAGACATGGAAAATAGGGGGATAGTAGAGGCCTGGAGACAGGAGAATACCACTTGGTAGATATATATAATGGAAAATGGGGTCTTTCGCTTGAAAAAAAAGTGCTTTTGAGACAAAAGCATGGGAATGAGAAGGAGTTGGAAGATGAGAGAATTTGAGTCTGCTGTGGAAAGCAATGGGGAGATGGGGAAGGACATGGGCAGGCTGAATATCTTTGTAATGAACAATAATAAAGAAAGTTTGTCTATGCCTCTCCTAGGAAGTGAACTGGGCTAGGGAACATCCCTGAACACAACAGCGTGCCTGTCTGTATCAGCCCTAGCTATTTATCAAGAGTAGCTTGCAAATGACTACAGCTTTGGTCAGCTGGCTTGCCTTCATTGTCCAGGACAGACACAACCCTTTTGTGTATGTTTTTTAGATCATGTGCCATCTCAAGAGGTCCTGGACATGCCTGAAGTGCCTGGAGAGGCATAAAGTGTTGCCCTGCTTCATTAGATAGACAATGTAGAGTCAAGTCATGCTTCAAGTCAAGTCTTTCCCTTCCCTTCCCTTCCCTTCCCTTCCCTTCCCT